>JAZGTJ010004051.1:0-32466 GCA_036877575.1 Botia almorhae
CAAATCACAACCAACACCAGATTACCATTACACACCGACTGAAACACAGTCAAGTCACTACCAACACCAGATTACCATTAAACACAGACTGAAACACAGTCAAGTCACTACCAACACCAGATTACCATTAAACACAGACTGAAACACAGTCAAATCACAACCAACATCAGATTACCATTAAACACCAACTGAAACACAGTCAAATCACAACCAACACCAGATTACCATTAAACACCGACTGAAACACAGTCAAATCACAACCAACACCAGATTACTATTACACACCAACTGAAACACAGTCAAATCACAACCAACACCAGATTACCATTAAACACCGACTGAAACACAGTCAAATCACAACCAACACCAGATTACCATAAAACATGAGACTGACGATACTAAACATGTTCTCATAGGATAAATCTCACCAAACCTGTCAGTGTTAACTTTTATTAAAAGTAAACCTGTTTTTGAATACATTTTTAAGACTTTCTTGTTTGCATTGTGACTATTTTTATTACTGAAACCTACAAAATCTCACTCGGACAACTGCATTGCAAACAATGATTTATTATTTCAATTTTATAGTTTGATATAATAATAGTATTTGTTGTACTGTCTTTACCCCGATTTAAATAAAAAATGCATACGGTATTTTCTATTGTAACAGTAATTACTGACAGTCACCGAAAAGACAAAACTAAACAGATGTTATTTATTAGCGCATATTTTTATTTCTTTTTCCTTTTGGATGTGTTTTCAGGAGAAACACCCCTTAGGTCTTTTGTTCCATCCTGCTCCTCTGAGTAGAAGCAGGCCCAAACTTTGTGGAGTTCCTCAAGCATTCACTTCACCTTGATCTGCTCCCAGCTCCAGCCATCCTGGATGGTCTCGGAATGTTGGAGGAGGAGTTGGCAGGACAGTTGGAAGGTCTTTTCATCAAGGTAACATGATGCAGAAAGCTTCTCACTCGCCATCTGAGGATGTGAGGAACATTTAAAAGGCCATTATTGAAGATCTCCTCCACTTCATTTTCCAAAATGAACATGACATTTATGTGACCAACAATTCCAGATCAAAATCATCATCAACATTTCAACCGGTTGCCAAACACAAATTGCACCACAACCTCTGGTTCCTGGAGCACAACAGAAGTTCTGGCTTCAATTACTCTGGAGGAAATGGTTGAGTCACTAAGTGGCTCTTTCCTGCCTGAACCTCTTTGGACTTTTTAGTTCTCCACCATTTTTTATATTTGGTTACATTTGTGGAAATCAATACTGTATACAATATGCTAATTTACAGTAAATTCAGTTAAACTTATAGCTATAAAGATTCTATTCATTAAAGGTAAGCTCTGCCATTGGTTAATAGAACGTATAGCCTCCAAACAATGCCATTGGTCAGTAAACACAGCAACGTGTCTCGATTCTGCCATAGAGCCACACAATGTTTATCCCTTTATAGTAAGTTTACTTATACACAACTTTGTATTAGTCTCTATACATTAAGCTGTGATAAAGTATTTCAGCTTAGACATCATTAAATTCTGACTACCCGATTACCTACGTGAAAACCTCAGACATGACCGTCGCCACTGGTCATAAGTCAAAAAAACCTTTTATTGAGAAACTATTGTATTGTATTCTGTTTATTCATTAACGCCTTGGTCTTGCTAACCAGATAACCATGGGTTTTATAATACACTTAACAATTCAACATCTTAGACCGCATCCACAAAAATTGCTTTCTGCAAATTTTCATGACCCGTCAGCTATGACGGCAACCATCTGAAACCTCACAGCCTGAATCAGATCTGGGGGTTTTTAATCTGTTTTTAGGGAACACCCACACCTGATCCGCTCCGTTTCCGACAACGTTACATAAAGCGTTATACAGCGAGCCGAGCTCGCATCCGACAGCGCAGAAATAAGGACATAAAACAGTTTGAGCACCGGCTTCGTGCCTTGCAGCCCTCAAGAGTCGCTGTTTTTTAAAGCCGACAGTGGCGTTGCTGTGGTAACCGGAATTTAGTGCTGTTACTTTGTTTCCGACCGTCTGACACGTTACATTGTTGCACGCATGACTCGTATCTGTCACATAGAGCGCAAACTTTCCGATCGCTCCGTCTTACCGTGATCTCACACGGCTACTTCCGGGATCCTGAGCTCGGAGGGGGTGAACGGGAACAGCCGATGTTATTCAGCACGGACGGTTTCAAGCCGCCCGCTCCGGGGAAAAAGCACAGCAGACATTAGAGGACAGAGAGCAGTTAAAACATTCGCCAAAATAACACACACAGCTGAACAGAGAACCCAGCAGCGTCAACAATGAGAAACTCACTAAAACAGAGAAATATATCTTTAGGTCTTTTTATTATTTTTAAAGTCTGCTCGTAAAGGACAGTTTGGTTGTATAACGGCAGCACAATCACGTTTATGCATTTATAAAGATGAAAATGGCATAAAACATAGGCATACGGTTCATGACATGATCCATGCATAGTTTAAGATGTATTTACTAGGTTTAATTGTTACAATATAATGTTACATAATTGGTTACAATATGGCTCATAAGAGATGGTCGTTTTATCGATTTTTGTATTTTAACACATTGATATTATTGTGTAAGAATAAAAAATATGATTTTTGAAATAAAATGATATATGATTTATCTAATGTGTACAAGTTTAAGAGTGGGTCAGTTAACAAGCACATATTGTGGGTCAGTTAACAAGCACATATTGTCTTTTTAACCTTTCATTTAGTGTGTAATAAACCCGTCTGTGCACGTAAAAAATCTTCATAGTTACAAAGTCCAAGTCAAAGGGAATTATTAGGTGCGTGGATACAGGGAGAGATCACAGACTAAACTAAAGCAAAGAAATTAGGAAGAAATTTTGTCTGACTTTAAAAATTGCAAATGCCATGTCACTTTGACGTAGGTTATCACACTATAGCACAAAACATCTCTCGTTTAACATTTTGTTTATGCAAACAACACACTGTCCGCCACGACTGTTGTAGGTTCAGCCCACTACGGGAAACAGAAAGTGTCAGAATTGACGGTTCTTTTCTCAACTCCTCCCCTGAGTGCAAGTGACAAATTCACCGATCTGCAAGGCAAGGTCGAACACGTGTGTGCTATTTAACAGAATACATATCCTGAACAGCCTGTATTGCCTCGTCTGAAGGTCTGCCATTACTGTAACGTGTCTATGTCACAGTGTTACTTGGCCAGAACATTTAAGTTATTAAGTTTGTGTTTTTGCTCATGACCTGCGGGCCCAAATTTACTTAGGGTACAGTCGACCCCTAGCCTGCATACTGGGGGTCACTTTGTACCCCTGAATGTTACAGTGATTATGGCCCTCACAATTGTCTAAAACCAGTTCGTCTACAAATACATAAGTGATCTAAATACTTACCAACAACCCAGTTATTACATTCATTCATCAAATGCAATTAATGTTTAACATGAAAAATGATCACAGAAGTATTTCTGGTCTGTTATAATAGACACGCATAACTAAATATACTTTTGCCATCTGATAGCAAAACTTCCATTCATTAACGATATGGATGAAAAACATACAGCATACAAAAACATTACAATTATCTGTAGCCTATAAACAACGTATAAACGTGTAGTGTTGCATTGATCAAACGATCGTATATTGATCAACGGTACATATATGAACTGGAAACCCGCTGCACGTTTAACATATCGCTTTAAATTTGGCCGGTGACAGAAGAGGGTGTGATTGCATGTGAGTGGAACAGCCAGTTGTTTAAAATCCCTCTCAGTACGGTTTCAAATTCCCCTTAGCGCCGAGTAAGACGAGTGTGTGTGTGTGTGTGTGTGTGTGTGTGTGTGTGTGTGTGTGTGTGTGTGTGTGTGTCCACAGACACAGTGCTGTAGAGATAAGAAAGGGGTTGTGTTTCTGTCGGGGCGGGGCCGAGTCACTGTCAATCACGGAAGTTACCCAACAAAAGGGGCGTTCCTTCTTCGCCCTCTGTCCAATAGGGAGATCAGCTCCTGTAGTCACCATGGTGACGGGGTTGTGTCCGGGGAGGCTGTGATGGGTTGACAGGTGCGTGGCAATCGGAGCTCTCTGCAAGCATGTACGCCAAAGGCAAGAGTAACAACGTACCGTCCGACAGCCAAGCGAGGGAAAAGTAAGTTTTATTTATGAACGGGAAGGGGGGGGGGGGCTCTGTATAATGAACACAGCGGGGCGGACAGACTTTTAACAAGCAGCGGATAACGAGCGCCGTTGCTCGGATGCTGTCGGGTGTCCGAGAGTGCGCGCGGTTCAGGCAAGAAAAGTTGTTGTCGGTTATCAGTCACGCACCGGTTGGCGTTTCTCGCGTTTTATTAACGCGACGCGCGACGTTCCGTGGCACGCGCAGAAGTTACCGGGGTGCGTCAAACTTTACCGTGTACGGTGGACTAAAATTAGTATAAAGAGTCGGTCTTGTGCCTACAAAAGAAAAACGTATTTAGTCATGCACATACCGTTTTTGTAGCCACAGGTAAAGCGAACTCCAAATGCACTTCAAGGATTATTTTTGATTGCACAGGATAAAGGTAAGAACAGAGCGTTTGTGGTTTTAAAACGAAAGTGCAAAGATTAGACGCACATTTCAGACAGCCAGGTGAGCTACAGTCCGAGAGGAAAAGTTCAGATAGCGACTCGTTATTTAAAGAGTAAAAGACTGTCGCGCTGTATGATTGCAGGTCTAGTTTTAAAGTTACAGTAAGAGATAATGTAATATTTCGCGGAAGAAGTGACTGACATCCCAGCATTTAAAGTTATGGCGCGTGTGCACGCCAATAACACTCCAGTCTTTCCCGCGCTATATTGTACTATACTATGTACTATATACATTATTACACTATATACAATAGTATATTATACTATGCACGATTAATGCGAACCCGTCACGGCTGTAGACACTTTCCTTGTTTTGTAGTTTCCCTCTACGAGTACGTAACAATTGGCTGCGCGCGACTGTCAATAATGATTACGCGACAACAGACCACCAGACTTAAAGATCAGATGTGTTATATGGCATAAGTTTGTATTATATTTCACAGTCTTACACTATTTTGTATATGTACAGGTAGTGTTTGTGATATGTCTGAGAGAACTAACGCAAGGAAGAACCAAAGATGGCTAAACTCGTTTGACAGAAAACCTTTTTTAAGGCGCCTTCCAAAAGAATATATTTCAGGGTCGGTGTGTATATTTTCGAAACATGTCACGTAGTGTATATTTACGTAATTATATTTAGTAATATACGTTAAATGTATATTACCATGTAACGTGGGGACGATAGACAATCACGGAAGCTGCACACTTTTCAAACGAATGGTTTATTGTGAATTAGGGCTTGTGTGTGTGTTTTAGAAATGTCATGTTAAAGAGAATTCATTTTGTCAGTGTGAAGTGTATCTGGTTTGTATTTGGCTGCTTTTATTGGAAGCTGTCTTTTTTATATGACGTCTTTTGGTATATTAAGCTCGAGCATGTCTGGAACACACACAGTGTTCGTTCTCCTGCAGCGAGGTCTTGTCTTGAAGCAATTAGCAATTACAGCCGTTTCATTCAGACCAGTGTCTTGAGGAACATGTGTGGACTTGTGGTTTCGAGAAAAACTCTCCAGCGTGAGATTTTTACCTGAGAAAGCAGTTTTGCTGGTTATGAGATTGTTCTTGCATCTTTTTATCCTTGTTCTAATAATGCATTATCCTGCTGTTGAATGGTTTTCTGGGAAACCTGCATGGTTTAGGTTGTTGTTTCCCTGATGTTTTCATTAAGTAACAAAAATGTTTTCAATGTTGTTTTGAATGTCCAGTTTTTATTAGATGTTGTATATACATTATTTCTAGGTTATAAGCATGTTATTCTAACATTTTGTTGATTCTGCAAACGTTTTTAAACATTCCACTAACAGCTGAAGAATAACATTTTTGCAGTGTTCATATTTTTGTTTTTCACTGAAACATGTTTTTGAGAACTTTGACAGAACTTTGACAGAGCGTTAGCACTGTTCTGAGAACGTTAGCACTGTTCTGAGAACGTTGCCTGTTAGCTGAGTCAGCTTAAAAACATTCTGTACTGTAGTCGCTGTTGCAAAGCTATGTCGGTTAATTGTGTGTTTATTTTCCACGTTATTGAACGTTATTTACACTGACAGTGTTAAATAGATGGTATGTTATGGGGATTAGGACAGACACATGATGAGCTGGACCAGAATTTATGTTTCTCACATTTGTGACAGCTTAGAGCTGTCATGATTGTGCTCTGATGATTCATGACATCAGAGCGTACATGTCGTGGGCGGTGCCACGATGTTTTGTAACGAATGAACACACAGAATCAATGGCACCGTTTTTTTTTCATATTGTCAGTCGTACTACAGTAAGTGTCGTCTGGAAGAATCTAAATGGAACGTTGAAATTTTCATGGACGTTTGAATCATGGATGTTGGAGTGAATTTACAGTTTCCTCAAACAACCAAAGTTTAACCTATAATCCAAAAATCAAAGGGATTTAATCTGTACTAGGTGCAATGGTTTTCTTTGAATACTAGTTAGCTTACATGGTCTGATGACAAATGTCTGCATCTTTTTAAAGATAAAACATCTGCACACATCAGGTAAAAGTGTGCAAGCTGTTCATGGAGTGACGTTATGTTTCATTGGTTGGGAAGTGCAGATCAGACGGATCTGTTTTAACACTGTTTAACAGCTGTTTGAATTTGACAACCGCTAGTCTGTGTGGTGTTTGAGGGGCGGCAGGTTTAAAGAGAACCACGGGGTCTTTTATCTCCTCTTTAAAAAAGACTGAAGAAGTCGTTAACTGTCAAGAAAGATAGTTTGTATGATATGAGGAAGAAAAGTGGGGGAAAATCAAAGTGGATGTCCCAAACCGCATGAGTCTTGCGTTCTGTTGTTGCTGGAAGTGACGCTTTTAGTTTGACGAGTACAGCACCTTGCCCTGCAAATAATCACGCTTGGGTCCGTAATGATTTCGAGCATTGTTGCATTCCAAAATGCATCCGCAAGAAGTTCATAATGCAATGCAATGCAATGCAAGCACTCGAATGCAATGCATTCTCGGCATGCTGCAGGAGCTGCTACAGCAGACATTAGCATGGAACTGTGTTTATGTTGTGTCTTTCAGTTCAACTAGTAGTTTTCTCACTGAACCAATTAGTTAAAGTTAGCCAAACCGCCAACATATTTATACAGTACTTTTATACAGGGTGGGTGAAAAGTAACTAGGCATTAAACATCAGCTATAGAACTTATTTACCTGTAATAAAGTACATGTACGATTTGTTTTAATAATTTTGCATTAGAAATATAGACTTTATTACCAATTTAATGTCCAGTTTCACCCATCCTGTACAGTACTGAATAATAGCACATCAGAGTTAATGGTACAGGCGTTACAGAAGGTAACTTATCTGACTCTCTGAGTGACATGCAGCGAGCAGCATGGATTTTATGCATGTGTTTGGCCGTGCGCACTCATGCATGTTTATACACCAAGTACCGCATTCTAGTTAAGTAACATTTAACTAGGGAATGTTAAATGTTGTGCCTTATTTCTCAGCTTGAAGATAATCTTTAGTCTTCAGAGACATTCAGTGTGTTTCAGAATACAGTTTGTGGTTTCACGGTTTATGTTTGTGTGTCTGCAGTGGGTATCTAGCAGGGTTTGTTGGTGTTTGTGTGTCTGTCTTTGCTTTCGGTTTATTTGTCTCTCTCTCCCCTGCTGATTCTCAGTAGAGCAGACCTCTATAATATCTTCATGCATTAATATGCAAACAGCGTGGTCCACACAGCGGCACAAGGTTAAGCATGCGTGACGAGAAGAGAGAGAGAGAGAGGCTGAGATACTGTCGGGAACTTTGTTTCTCTCCTCGCTGTTGCCGGGCGTTTGGGAGTGTTCTTAATGGGCGACTGTCGCATGGTGAGGGAACTAGTTTGAGACAAGTTAACTGCTGATCAATGTGACAGGCTATCGAGCTGACCTGCTGTCTCAGGGGAGGGTGAGGGGTTGCTTATTACATCTTTCAGTTCGTACACTGAGGAAGTGTGTTTTTTTAATCTGTTGTTTTTGGCTTCATTTAGCTAGTTCCTAAATTGAATCACTGTCAAGGCATAGCACACACTGCCTCCTAAAAATCTTTATAATCATGTTTTATGTGGAAGCTAACCCAGGTTACGAACTAACAGCAAATGTTTTCAGAATGATAGCTAACATTCTCTCAGTTATCAAAAACATTATTCCTAAGTAGTTAGTGGAACGTTTTAAAAAGTTAAAGAATTAAAGAAACACGTTATCAAAATAACGTTTGAACCAAGCAGTAATGTTGATCATGACCTTAAGTCTGCTATGAAAAGGTTCATTTTTGTGTGTAATGCTGGACTTTTATCAAAAGTCATGACAATGTCAAGTCATTGTTTATGATATCACCTCAACATCACTCAAATAAAGCTCAAAGCATATGCTGCAAAATTATAATCAGTATATTTGTGTTGTTTTTCATGAAACAATTCTAAAAATTGTTAAAACAAAATGAATTCACTTCAGAAGCAAAATTGCAGATGGTTTTAAGACCAGAAGTTAAAATAATTTCTGGAACACATACATGAATCTTAATATCTTAGGAGTCTTAATATCTTATGGAATTATTTGTTGTTTTTTAGGCTGTTTACATGGGTTTTCGGGAAAACAACAAAATTATTAATTAGAATTTTTTTTTTTTTGCTGTCTATCATTTCCAGTCAGTTTGGGACTGGAATGACTTAAAACAGGATCCTAAAAATGTCTCTTCCGTCTTTTTTAAAAGTCCTCATCTACACCTGAAACCTTTAGTTTGTTTCCTGTTGTCTCATTAAGAAGCATTACTGTTTCAACCTTTTAAAAACAGCAGCCTGATTGAGGAAACTGCCTCTTGGTTTTGGATATCGAACATACTGCATTGAACTGGGCTGCTTTTTCCAGCCTTTTCATCCTAAGAAAAGATTAGCATTTTTAAAGTCACGTTGTCGGAGGCGGCTCTTTTCCTCGGATCTTCTTCCTGTTATGTTTTGGGACGAGAACTTTAGGAACATGGAACAAGCCAGATGGCCAATTCTGAGCATGTAATCAAAGGTAACCATCAGAAGCGTTGACAGCAGTTCTCTCGTTAGTGGATGGCCAGTGGTGGCGTTCTTCGAGGAAATTTTCCGAGTATGACAAACCTTTAAATGAAAGTTCGTTCTTATGGCTCCAAATATCATTCACTCGATAACGAGCTGAAATCTGTATTGTTCATGGAATGACACTTGAAAACAGCAGCTAAATATGCCGTCTCTCCTGAAATGTTTGAATGCGTTTGTGGCAGACACTTTCTAGCTACTGCCTGAGACCAGCCTCAGGGGACACGCTGATGAAACTGTTTGTTTTTGCCTGTATGTCAGTGGCGTCCTCAGAACGTTCTGTCTGTTCTCCTCTGTTCCTGTCTGCCCAGTCACCCGGGCAAGAGGTCCTCAAAGATCCCCTGGGGGGGCGGCAGTGGCCTCGAACTGAGTCTGACTGCGAGAGATAATAGGAGGCAGTGAGAATTATTTTAGGGTGGATGGTGGAAATTAGCACGCGGCTTAATCTGCGGTGATTTGCTCCTCCGTGCAGGTGTGACTCAGACAGATTTTTCCAGACGTTGTCCTACGATCCCAAAATGTGGTGTTGCCCCAGTCCCTGAACTCAAACCGCAGTCACGCAACTTCTCTTGACACTGGTATTATTAACTTGTTTAATATTTTACCAACAGAGTGACTATTGCCAGGCAACGACAGTTTGACTTCCTTATTTTCTTCTCGGGGGCCTGGTCTGTTATCTGTTCTCGTGACCAAGCTTGACAGACATTACCTGCAAACTGGGCTGCTAGACAGATACTGGTTTGCTTGACTGAGTTCATACTTTCCTGTTGTCCTGGAACAGGCAGCAGTGGGAGTTGTTTATAGTAGACAGACAGAGTTTAGTGCAGGCCGCAGTGTGTTCTTGTAACATATGCGCTTGTTTCACTAGCGGCACCTAATGGAATTACAAAAAAAATATCACTGATTAGAATGTTCTGAGTGGTTGCCCGGCTGTTGCTATGCGGTTACTAAGGTATTCAGGGACATTTCTAGGGCGGTGTAGGGTCTTCTGGTTGGTTGCTAGGGGGTAATTTAATGACATAAATAAAAAAAACATTTGGTAATATTCTCACCTCAGAAATGGCTCTGGTCCAGGTCCATTTTCTTTTTAAAGACTAAAGTTTTTTTTTTCCCATTTTTCCATTGTCATACAATAGTCTGATTAACTTTAAAAACATTATCCAAAGTCTTATCCAAATACAAACGCCACAATTTTGATAACCCAACCTTCTTTTCTCAAACAGGTTTGTCAAACATTCCTCTGGTTTTCCATTGTTTAGACAAAGAGTTGAACTCCAGCAACGGCATGTTCACTCAGAGCAAATGTAAACCTTTTATAGTGTTTATAAATCCCAAAATTGCTTGCTTATAGTTTCTCTACATTAAGCTGGGATTCACAACCTGTAATGAAAGAGTCTCTGTTATAAATGTCAATGTGTTTTCTGTGAAAGATTTTAGCAGACCTGCCTCGTCCTCCAGTGACCTGCTAGGAACTCCGCTGTCTTTGTTTGGCTGCTGATCATCTCAACAGCACAGAGGTCACAGATGTATTTCTAGTTTCTCTCATTACTTCATTTACCCAAACACTGCTTTCATCTCCTGCTCTAGTCTGGACCAGCCTGCCGTTATGAAACATTAATAGTTCTGTTCTGCCCCCCATCAGTGTTTTATCTCATGGGGCAGAGCAATACAGATGAGCCCACACGCTAAATCAAGCCCAGCCAGAGAAACTGCCAGAGCGAGACCTTTGGGCTGCATTTTGCACAGATACAGTGGAAGGGCTGCGCTGAACGAGTGACCAATAGAATTCAAGATTCTCCTGGTTTGTTGTCTTTGTCTTGGGTTGCATCAGGAAGTGTTGCTCATCAATATGTTATATTGTGTTCTATATCGTGTGTCTTGTTTCCTGTCGTGTTGTTGATTTTACCGAATCGTCATCAGTTATAAAATGAACGTCAGTTTTAATAAATATATAATTTTGTTGTTCGTCACTCTGACATGTTTAATTGGCGAAATTTTTGACTTACAGTGCACTTATGTTATACATTTTATTAGTATGAGTGTTCCCTGGGATTCGAACCCGGAACCTTGTGCTGCTAACACAATGGTCTACCAGCTGCAAAAAAACTAAATTATGTGGCTAAATTCTTCGCAAATGATTCATGAGTGACTGAATTTTCTGAGTTTTTTGTCTAGTAATTTTCACCCTATGATTTAATGAAATCTGTCATTAGGACAACACACAGAGTGTAAGAATGTTTAGTAACTTTCTATAAACTACCAAAAAACGCTACAAATTTTATTTTGAAAGTTCTTGGATGGCACAACACATCCAGTTTTAAATGTTGTATTAACATTATTGCTTGGTCATGGGATGGTTCTTCAAACACTTTTTAATTTTGTAATGTTTTTAAAACATTCCACGAACTACTTAAGAATAATGTTTTTATACAATATATAACATTAAAACAAAGTTCTGCTAATGTTACTACGTTTTGATATCTGAGAGCACCTTTAGAGAACCTTAGCCAACATTCTGAGAATGTTTTCTGCTAGCTGGGACGTCTCAAGTACATTCTGGTTCTGTGTTCCATAATTAGGATCCTCGGGGCTAATCTGCTCAGAGTTTTGGAGAAACTCTGTTCGGTTCCGTTTGCAACCCCATTAAGGGGTATTTTCACAGAGATTGGGGGTATTTTCACATTGCTTCTACCCCATCATGCCCGTCTATGATATCACCAAAGTTTCTAGACCTCTGGAGTATTAATTGCCCCCCCCCACTCTTCCACACACCCACTTCCTTTCATCTTTGCCGTTATTTGCGTTAGTATCCGTGGTTATTATCCTCATCGCATAGCCCTGCTCTTACGCCTTTGTTCTTCTGATATTCCTCCTCTCTCCCTCTCGCACTTCCTGTTTTTTTTCTCTTGGTTCGTTTCTCGATGTGAGATGCATCACATTTTGCATTCTGTATTTTTCGGTGTGAAGCGGTTCGCGTCCCTTTGTGTAAACTCTATCCTGTTCGTTCATTAGAATCCGGTTCGAGTCCACGGTCATGACAGGAATGCTTGTGAAACTGATTTGCATTTGCACTGAATCGATGCCGCGTGCACTGTGGCACATCAGCCCTACTGAATCTATTAAGATTGTGCATTAACTCACAGTCATTATTAGCAGTGGCTCACGGCTGTTTGCCCGGGTTCTTGCCATGCTTTGCACTGAGAATGGAACATCAGTGTTTCAATTTCTTTATTGTTTGAAGAGGATCTGTTTGATTGGCTGTAATACACAGTGCTGTGTCGTTCTTGTCTCTTAATCAGTAGCTGACATGCATGGCTAAGGGGCTGTTTGATGAACTGTTTTCCAGTGAATATTGGCCTAACTCATCAGTGCTTAGGTCAGGGACTCTGGTAATCGATGTTGTCTTTGCTTTAACAGAAGGTGGTCTTACTTGAAGACGGGGTGGACAATTTTCCAGAAACAGGTTGACGTGTCTTTACACTCTGAAAGTAATCACTATAGTAATCACTATAGCGTTTATCCTATCCTTGTATTAGGTCCGAATGCAATGATTGGATGCCCCACTTGCCCGTCAAAATATGTATGTGTACTTGTAGTGTACTAGGCGTGGCTTTGGAGAGCGCTCTGAACGAAGGGTGCCATGCGGAATATAATTGTTAAATTGTGTGTATAGAAAGTATAGCCAAAATGTGATTATTTGCGGTTGCTAAGGGTGACACGATTATTCCGATTACTGGAGGGTTGAAAAATATTTTCTCACATGTTGAGACTAATTTTCTTTTTTGGGTCACATCATCTCTAGTTATTCTTGATACATTTGAGAGAAATGTAATAAATATATTAAATAATTAATTCATTATTTATTCACTTGGGCCGCTAAGAACGATGGCAGTCATAGCAACGGCATTGCAATGCTCCGACAGCCACCCTGGTGGTGAGTTTATCAACCATTTCCTTTTAGAAAATGTGAAAATCTAGTTAGTCGTTACAATCATTAGGGCTGCAGCACATTGGGATGTAATAGCTGTTAAATGAGCTCAGAAATGGTGCACAGGAGAAATCTCATACTGGGGTTTAAAACGACCATAAATATTTTGCATCGGAGGCTCAGAGCTGCAGCGGCCTCAGATGAACCGCGGCGAGTCGCATGGGATCAAATCTGTAAACATCAGATCAATAAATGTTTGTGGACACGCCCTCCCCTGTCACAATCGCCATCATTCAAAGGAAATTGTCATTTTTTGGGGGCTGTGATGACAGCTAAAGTGATCTGTCTGGCATCTCATTTCGTTTGATGGATCGTTTCGTTTGTTTAGTATCAGGAAAGCTGATATGCATGTGAAGTTTGTCTTCAGGTGATATTCGCTGCTCAAGTTTAATATCTCTTGTGACCTTCTTCATGTTTTATACCACGTACAAGGTGCAAATGTAGCCTTTAAAGGGAAAGCTCACCCAAAAATGAAAATCCTGCCATCATTGACTCACCCTAATGTCATTCCAAATCTGTCTGCCGTTTTCTTCTGAGGAACGCAAAAGAAGATTTCACTTCCATTGTCATTGGCTTCCATTGTCAATTGGAACAACATTGGTGCCCATCGACTTCCAGCAAAATATCTTTCAAAATAACTATGACCTTTTATAACCTATAACATTTCATATCAACTACAGTTGCATATTTTTTTGTAATGTATGGAGTAGAACCAAGCTGTGTGCATAATCTCGTACGTAGCAATGGGATTCTCATTTTTACTTTCTCTCTCTCTTTTTTGCAGGCTAGCACTGTACGTGTACGAATACTTGTTACATGTAGGAGCCCAGAAGTCGGCACAGACCTTCCTGTCAGAGGTGAGTCAGCGGGGTTTTATTTAAGCTTATCGACGTAGCGTCGCATGCAGCCTCGTAAACGTCCCCCCCCCTCCCGGGGCTCCAGCTAATTTAATTACGCGGAGATGATATGCTGAACAAGCAGAACACATTGGACGGGTGGTGTCCACTTAATGGGATTGGAGGAGAGTCAGTGCATCACTGTAAAGAAACAGCTAAATTGTTTCAGCAAAAAATGTCGAGTGGCGTTAGCATGTTGCTCAGCACCTTATTTTTTATTTTTCTACGCATACTGTTGCGTTGTCCTCTATTGACTGTTCAGAATACTATAATTACGTTTTATTTGCAATATACGGGTTTTACAATCATTTACGCCTAAACGAGTTCCAAATGTCGCAGGTGCATTGTGGGATTGATCAGCCATGACATTTTGAAGAGCTGATATTTATAGTGCCGTCGTTATTTGCATATGAGTCACGCACACTTAAGCGTACAGGCCATCCGAGAAAACACAATAATGCGTTTATCGCCGCATTTCTTGCCGTTTTTCAAATTGCAAAGCAGCGGCGCCCAAACGAGCCGCAGGCACTTCGAGTGTGCTTGTTCATTCAGATTTGTAAGGTTACCCCATCCACACATCTCTGGCTAGATTATTTTAAGTGAGCTAAATTGCATCAAAAAATGTACAAGTGTGTTTTAAAACCAAAACAAAACAGCAGCCGTTCAAATAACTATAGCACCTGCTGCTCGTTAAACGGTAAGTGTCGTTAAAGGTCATTGTCGATATCAAGGCATGTCATTTTTATTTGTCTAGCGCTTTTCACAATCCACATTATTTCAGAGCAGCTTTACAGAAAATTATGGCTTTAATGAAAAAAACCTGCGAGGAAGCAGACTCGGCACTCAGACACAGTGCTGATCATCTCAAAATGGGCAAATATCGACCGATTAATTGTCCTGGCTGTCTAAAGCAAGCGTACGTTTTACAAAACAGAGAATCAGGAACTTGACACAAAGTCTGTACAATGAGTTTTATGTTGTTTCTTCTGCCTCCTGTGTAGATAAGATGGGAGAAGAACATAACGTTAGGAGAACCTCCGGGATTCTTGCATTCATGGTGGTGGTGAGGTTTCACAAGTTCTGCTTTGATTGTGTTGTTTTGATTGTATTGTCACAGCTGTAATGGCTGTTGTTTCATTCACACCGTGTGTTTTGCAGTGTGTTCTGGGATTTGTATTGTGCGGCACCTGAGAGGAGAGAAACCTGTGAGCATTCCAGTGAAGCCAAGGCATTCCATGACTATGTAAGTGAATGAATGAATAAATGAATGGATAGTAGTCAAAGCACAGGGTTTGATTCTTGAGGATGGATGGATGGGTGGAGGGACTGGATGAATGAGTGAAGTCAAAGCGAATACTAGTCAAAGCGATTGGATGAATGAATAGAATGTGTCTGTCTGTCTGTCTATTACGTCTGTTTTTCTTTTCCTTTAAGCTTTTCATCACAATACAGATGTGATTTTTGTAAGGGTGTACATTCATGTTTGTATTGTTTCAACACTTCTTAAAGGGGATTTTTCTGCTGTGTCCAAAATCAAGAGAAAGTTGTTGAGAGATACGCAAAAAAACGTGTGATGCAATTTCCTGTGTCCCTCAGGCTCAGGTCACCGTTACTCTCGTGAACCAGCGCAGTTAAACAAATGTTGTAACGTTGAGGGTGATCGAATGTTTCATTAGGGGCCTGCGTGCCTTCACCCAAACAAACTCTGTGTACCTGAAAAGCACAGTTCAGAAGATGAGTAAAGATCTGAGCTATGTTAAAGACGGCTGCTTTGGCCCCAAACTCATTTCTCTCTCCAGCTCCAATTAGCTGAATTTCCTCGGAGAGAGTCTGGAGTGTGGGCACCACAGGAGTAATTACAGGAGCTTCAGATCCTTAAACAACAACAACATCGTCCGATAGAGGAAATGTTTATCGTGACTAATCGCGAATGTACAGCAGATGCACTTTATAGTTGTGATGTGCTGCTGCTGCAGTTTGATATGGCTGCTTCATAGATGTTTTAGAGACCCTGTGAAACAAGTGTGAATCGAGCACAGTTTTCTCTAATGGGTTGATGTTTTTCCTTGTTGAAACAGGAAGTGGGGATGCATATTTCCTGCTGAAACAGGAAGTAGGGTCGTAGCCTATCAAAGGATACATTTTGGATTGGCTAATAGAATTTATTGGCCTTGCTTCCTGTGACCGCCTTAGACGTTATTTGCAAGTTGCTAATGCTAGTCAGAAGTAGGTGGATAAAAGGGGAGGGGCGTTCATGAATGTACATACAGTCTGTTGGATTATAGAATTAAAATGGCTGTGAATGGTTGTAGCGCTATTAGACGTGTAATCAACTATTACACGTGATATGTGTTTGCTGCCAGCGTCAGTACTCTGACTCTTGAATAAAACCCTCCATCCTTTCTTCTCACCTCTCCTCAGCCTCTCTCTGGGAGAGCTAATCTCCAGAACACTTCCAAAGAGACCTTCCGACAGGTCACGTTCCAAGACGAGGTCAAAATGTCACCTCTCCCCACGGGTGCGAACTGACGAGGCGCGTTCCGCTTCTGCTTCTGCTTGCGGCTTTTTGTTCGAATTTATTTGGAAGGTGTCGCTCGAGTACTGCTTCATACGTCCTGTGTTTGTCGAGAAACTGTATGTGGTCGTTTGTCGCATATTTTGACAGATGTGATACGTCTGTGTTTACACGGTAGGAGTGAACGATAAAACCAGATCTTATATTTTGATTCTTATAGTGCAGTAGCAGAATAGATAACGATATAGTACTATATTAATATAGGAAATACTCGACTAATGTAAGTGGTTTACACATTAAATAATCATGTTGTGTAATGCGTGCACAGCATGCAATGCTAATTCATTTACCGTCATATTGACATGCACGACTAGCATTTATGCACAGTATAAGTAATACAGCAGTATGTCACTCTAAACTTTTTCACACTGGCTCTGAAGTCTCTCAGAGCGCTGTCAAATGCCATGCTAATTGATCCTTAGGCAGATATAATAGTTTAATGCAAACTATTTGTGACTAATGTCCCATAAGGACGTTGGTGCTGGTTTTCTCTTCGTGATAAGAGACAAGCGTGCGGTTGTCATATCTAGGCAGATAGAGTTGTAACGGAGGCTTGGACGACACTGATACTGTTGTTGGTTAGAGTCGTGTGTCACACCGACAGATTGTGAAGTACCAGAATGTTCCGTCACTGAAGAATTGTCAAAAACTAATTTTGCTTTCTGAAGTTTTGTTGCTATTACTTCAAACCAACTGGTGTCAGAGTGATGAAGTGGAAGCATGAAGTCAGTTCCCCTCAAGATGAATTCAGCTCGATTCAAATCAATGCAAAATCGTGAAAAGAGCTGTGGAAATAAATTTCAGTTGTTGCAAAGCAGCTTTACAGAAAATACTTTTTGGGACAAACAGTTGAGACATAAAAGCAGTGCAGTGATGAGGGAAAAGGGTAAATTGTACATGGAATACATGGTTTTACTGCAGATTTTTTCTTTATGTACGTTAGCGTTACTAAGATCATTTTCAATCATAGCTTTGTAAAGAATAACAAAGACTGAATATATGACGAATGCATCAATTTTAAACTATTTCAAGAAAAGTTTCAAGTCCTGTTCAAATGTTGAAATTGTAAACTTTTTTTTGAAAATATGAAAGAAAATATGGTCAGTGAAAACCTCCCTTGACTTCTTCACTGATTGAGCGCAGTCGTATAAAACGCTCATTTTTTAAATAAAGGTGGATCACTTGAAGCAGTCGTTAATGAAGGCCACCAAAAGCTTTCCAGTGGCGTCACAGGTGTCACGCTGTCTTGATCAGTGTGTTTATGTTGTTGATTGTTAAAAATATCTAAACATCCTACAAAGGAGATCAATTTGACTTGAAACGGAAAATTGCATAACATATAAAGACTTGTTTAAGACTTGTTAAGGTGCCTTGTACGGCAGGTAACAAACACTTCAAGATACATCTGGATTTGGATGTTAAATTTAAGTCATTGAATCTCTGTAGGTGTATTTTTGCATCTGTTGGCATTATTTTGAATTAAGTTTGTGAAGTTCTTCTCGTTTTTAACAGCCGGCTGCTCAGACCGCAGAGAGGCTGCGAGCTTTCAAAAGACTCCACAATAAAGTCAACTTCTACACAGATCAAAGCCCACGAGCAGTCTCTGAGCTCCAGGCATCCATGTAGGGTGTTTTCTCCATGGATTAAAGCCCTACAGGATGATCGACCTTCAGTATTCACGGCTGCTCTCTTTGTCATGGGTTTGGGGTGAGGGACAGACTAGTTTACAGCGGGGCTAAAATACATTATATTATCGTAGATTGTAGCTAAAATAATCTGGATTTGGGAAAATTGATGAGAAGTGTTTGAGTTTATATCTTGAAACTGCAATATTAACATTCGATTGCAGACTTGACAAATCTGAGCTCAGTGTGAGACACTGTTGAGATCTCATCTGAAACTGTAATGGAGACATTTGTGAGATTTCTGGGTCTTTTTCTCACGAGAAATATCTGAGACGCAGGAGACTTCAGCAAAGGTTTCTGTTTGCTCTCCATTTAATCTCATTGTTGTCTTGGGGAAATAGCTGAGATAATTACAGAGATGATAACTGAGATAATTATCTCAAAGAGATCTCATCTGTAATTTTCCTTTGGGTTGCGATATACACATTTGCCGTTATTGTGGTATATTATGCAGCCCTAGTTTTTGGCATAAGATTCAGTGTGTTTTCTATCCATACCTCCAATCTGATGGTTCTTTAAGAGACCGGAGTATTGTTGCTGTCTACCCGCCTTCAGCTCACCATCTCTGAGTTCGTCTGTGCTCTTCGGTGCAGCACTAAGCTCACGAATCTGCACCAGCCAGCACTCAGCCCCCTAATAAGCAGGAGAATTGAAGATTAAATTGCTCTCAGTTTCCTGTTGGGCTCATGTTGCCACATTTTTAACTGGATTAAGACGCAAAAAACGGCCCGTTCCGAGCCATGGACACATTCGCTTGGAGTGCACGGCCAGCCTTGTAATGCGATTTCCGAATGGCTTCACTTTCCTTTGATTTGTTGGTCAAATGGTTTCTGCATTACAAATGTTCTTTCTCTCTTGGCATTATGCATTAAATGCGATTGTGACACACAAGACCGTTGCCAGATTGCATTTAGCCCTTTATGTCTGGTAGCATGCTAAAATTCAGCTTTATTGTATTTACTTGATGGTAGGCATGTACAAACCTACATGTTTTTATAATCCTGGTCAGCGGGTGGGTTATCTGGACAACTAGTCAACTAGTCGGTCTGAAGAAAGACCTTAATTAGGCTTTAATTTGGAGCATGAACTCTAAATTAGGCCTGAGAAAGCTATATATTATACAGCTAATTATAATTACAGACCCGCGAACTCTGGTAGCATTGAATTCGTATTAATATTATATCTAATTATATGTTTAGTTTGATTATTTCCCCTTTGCCTAAATCATTCTCATACAGATACAGATACAGATTTACATACAGATGTGTAAAAAACTTCAACCAGTTTTGGCTTAATTTATATCTTTGTTATTTTTCTTGGTGCTTTGTATTTTTTATTGCTTTAAACGAAGTTAGAGTTAACGTCTGCGTAACTAAGTGATGTAAACGTAATTGTTTACATTAAATTTCTGTAGTAATATCCAGCTAAAGGATTCCATGTTGGACTAGCATGTTGTTTTTGCTGTGATATTCATAACCTGTTGCTGTTATTTGCAGGATATTTCAGAATTGTAGCGTTACGTTTGAGGGTGTTGGTATATGTTGTACTGCAGTGCTGTATATGGGGCTGTTGTTTGGCGGTATGAGCCAGCGAGTAGTTGTGGTTTAGCTGCTGCTTTCGCTGTAAATGATGGATGAGCAGAGAATCCAGGAGCTGAGGAGGCAGGCGGCCACTCGCTGCCTGACAGCCTGCTTCATAATGCAGGATAGGACTGACGAATGGGATTTGAAAGATGCAGGTGGTCTTTTCTTCCTTCTTTAATTTTTTTCTTTCAACGGTGAGGATTGTTTATTTTTAATGTTTTGGGAGCAAGAACTCCCCCAGAAACATGGAATTAAGGCAAAACATATCAAATAAACCTCCTACTTCACTGGTAGCGTCGCTGGCTACACTTTTTTGTGTGAGAGGCAGAGGAATACAGAGATGAGGCGCTGATGGATGGAAGTTCATAATTTCGCATATGCTTTGAATAAATTTGCATCCGATATCATCATTGGTTCATCTAAGGCTCACTTTCCATAACTGATTACTTTCATTGCAGTGGAGTCCTTGAAATCAGAAACCAGTTCTGTTGAGTGAAAACAATGCATTTTGAATTAAACTTTAACGCACAGAATCATTTGTTCATAGATATTTATTGGAACCAAGCATAGAGACCCGAAGCTTTATCAGTGCCCTCAAAACTGATCAGAACTGCATAGCAACACCCTAGCAACCACCCTAGCATCAAAGTGTTGCATGGGTAAACACCACTCGCACTTCTTTTAAAAGATGAAATTCGAATTTGTATACTTGAAATGACTTTTATAGCGCATGCGTTTTGTTCATTGATGCCGCATCTGATGGCGTGCTATTCACTGCATCTTTTTGTGAGTTGCATCAAAACATCTACAGGAGGCCCTGCTGAATTTAATTAGGCATCCAATTAGTGGGATTCTGCATATTAATCAAAGCAGGATATGACAGTGAACAGATTTCCATTGATGAGTGTTATGATTGTGACATTAATGATCGTAATGGCATCGGTACGATGCTGCGAGTTGCAGCAGTCGTTGCGCGACGTTCAGACACGAACATGCTTCAAAAACCAACGACGGGTCTTTTAATACATACACAACTACATTTACTTAAAAGTATCTGTGTCAAAGATTGCACATGCAGTTCTTAGATAAATGACTAAATCAAGTGTTTGGTAACTTTTGAAAAAGTTTATCCTGCTGGTATTTATGATGCATCATACATGCGTGTTTATGTGTTTCGATTATGTGTCGCGGATTGTTTATTGCGCGTGATGCTGTTGATTAACACATGGTTAGGTGCATGCGTGTGAGCGTGTCTTTAAGCTTAAACGCTTTCCTCAGCATGTTAGGAGCGCACCCACCTGCATAATCCCAGGAATTTTGCTGACCTGATATTCTCAGGTTTGAACATGTTTGTGTATGTTTTCATGCACTCCCATGTAAATGTCACCTTTGTCTGGATTATTACGGAGTCGCTCGGATGCACCTCGGATCAACGGAGCCTCCTGGGAGGGATAGCGGGAAACGTGGATATAATGATATTTGTCTTTGATAGATCAGACTTAGATCAGATCTTAAACTCAGCCTTCTGATGCAGCGAGTTCCTTTACTGACAAAGCACACAGACAGATGAGGTAGAGGTACTGCCTAAAACTATGACTGGTCATTTTGGCTGACAAACAGAATGCTTTACCAACTGCATAGCAACACCCTGGCAACTAGCCAAGGCTCCCTAGCATTGTGGTGGTGAGTTTTGCACAGTTCAATGTACTGCAAGTCTAAATCAGTTTTTTTGTTTGCTCAATTTATCATTCAACAGATGACAATTGTCCATTCGATCCCTTAGAAAAGTAACGGCACACTTTTTCTGACAAGGTCACGTTTTTTGAGGTGTCATCGTCAGAAGTGCAAACGTTTCAGTAGTTGAGTTTGTTTAAATAAACAGCGCGCAGTAGTAATAGCGATGCTTATCATAAATTGCAATATTTTGGTGGCTAGCTAATGTTTGTTTAATGTTTATTATGTAGCAGTGCTTTGTTTGGTGGAAGCTTCTGGCAGGTGTTTTTCTGCTGGTTTTGTGTACACATTACAACAGGAACAGCCCGATTCCAGCTGCACCCATTTACTTCTAATCTAGAATCTAAGTAATCTGGCATTCTGTCACAGACTCTATTCCAGTTCATTCCAGTCAATACCTCATTCCTGCTTCACATGGCCTGGAAATGAGCAGCTCACTGTCTAGACTTCTGCACAGTTTTTCCTTTTATATCGTAAAGATAATTACAGTTCGCTTACAGTTTACACATACAGCACGTTTGATTTATTATTAGCATGACGTTTGAAAAATACTAATTTGGAAGAAATTAGTCAATAATATCTCAGTTGTTTCTGCTTAAGTGTCTTTTTTTAGATTCTTCTCCAGAGAAAAATAGCCTTAGCAATCCCACACGTGTCTGCTGCAGTGTCGGAAGTAACCGCAACAATATTATCATTCATTTTATAGCTGAATTCTTACTGCATGTCAGCAAGTTTTTTCTGTTTCATGACTCCCCCGCTGAATGACTATATTAGACCAACTGGCTAGTTCATGCTGTTGATTACTGGTTTGGAGACAGTTTAGCCAGCGGACCAGCGTAGTCAGCATGGTCCTTCTGGTGAAGCTGGAGGTCAAGCAAGTGTTGCTGGTTAAGGCAGTTAAAAAGCCAGGTGACTAGCAGGTAAGAAGCCAATTGACTAGTGTGGTCCTTCTGGTGTAGCTGGTTGTCCATGGAATTGGTGCCGGTTAAGATAGTTGCCAGGCGGAGACCATTTCAACTCGGCTCCAACGAATTATAGGAGAAAGATCTGAGATTTGTAAATTAAACTTTCTCAGAATGAGGGGGGTTACAATTCAGAATCAACTATTGAAAACCCACATTGATTGACTTGAAATCTAATCTAATCTCAGGTAGTTAGGGTGGGTTAAGATGGTTTAACTGATATTTAACTAAGAAATTGAGTCATCGCTAAACAATAAAAGTTTCCTCTGTTGGTGTTTTCTCACTCCACACACACGTATATAAACTCAGAAACAAGAGGCGTGTCTGACAGTTAATGATATTTATGGGAGTGGTTTTACAGACAGGCAGCAGCAGGGCAGGCCAGAAGCTTTGAGCGGCATCAAGACCTCTGATGAACTGATAAAACTCACTCACGCTGGCGCCAAGGATGACACAGGCCTGCCATGCAGACGCGGCCAGACCCACAGACCACAACAACAGCAATATGAGCTAATCCTGCAGAGAATAACACGAGCCAGTTTGCTGACTAACAGCACCAGAGAAGCTGAAGAGAGGTGTTGGGAATCTGGTTATTTGAGTGACTACAGCACTGGGTTTGAGGTTTGTGAGGGACATATCGGATTTCCAGCTAACAGGGAACATTCTCAGAACATTGGCTAACGTTTTCTTAAAGTTCTTTTCAAGTTGTCTCAAAGTTATCAGAAAACATTGCAGTTTAAAACTGGGGAGGAAACACAGTGCTGCCTAGGATACGCCATTGAGATATTAAATGTTTAAATGAGATATTATGAGATATAATGAGATATTTAAATTAAATGAGATATTATGTTGTTTCGCTGATTTTTAGAGCTCCGAGTTTATCAACCTCCTACTGACCGCAGTGCGATCCAGTTAAAAGCCACAACAAATGACTCGTCTTGTCAGAAACCGCACTTGCAGAACCCCCGAGGCTTCGTTGTGGTCACACGTGTGTACGTTTAACCTGCTCTAATTGTTTCATATAATTGCTGTAGTTGGATGGAGGAGTTTGCACACGGTGTGTTTTTTTCCGGGCGAGAGCTTGGATCTCATTCCTCGTCTAGCGTCGGTGGACCTCCAGGGAGGTGCGGTGCACCGGATCCGTTTCCTAGGCAACCTTTTTCTGGGCTTTGAAACGAGGACCTGATGTGATTGTTAGCAGCTTTGGGTCGGTGCCATTGAGTATGCGGCTCGTCTTAGCCTTCACTTCTCAGAAACATCATAACATCACCGGTTCTCAGGACTGACACGTCGTCTGACAGACATGCATTTCCCCTAATGACACGTCGATCAATAAAAATTGTGCTTGCATAGTGGTTTCCTGATTCATACTACATGTATTCAGTTTATAACCCAGCTAACCATTTTATGTTGGACAAACGTCTCCCTAATGCTTTCAAAATGTTGTTTTGAACGTTCTAGGAATGTTCAAAACATCCGTTTATTTAGACGTTGTATTAATGTTATTGCTTGGTGATGACTTTCCATGAATATATTTTTACAATGGCTCATATGATGATTTTTAAAAGTTGGTTTGCAGTGCGATTACAGTGTGAAGTGCATCGTTAGCGGAATATTTTGCCAGAAAATAACATCAAATATAATCACCGGTGATCAGTTTTATGAGTGGTGTTTGCCTAGGAAAGCAATATAATGTAATATTTAGCAATGTAATATATCCATACGGCCAGCATTGACCATATATTCATGCTGTATAGATGGAAGAGAGCTGAGCCACCTAACTGAGCCTGATTTAACCAGAGTTTTTGTACCTCAGCACAGATGAAAAGTTCATTTTTTAAATAATTTATTAAATTACACGGTGAATGTATTTACCGGACCACAAACTTTGTAGGGACCTCTGGACAGCAAGTCTGTCTGGGCTGCTGACAATCATCTTTAAGATGGAGGCCACGCCTCCTACAATGAAGGAGCCACGCCTCTTAACGTATGTATATATATTTAGACCACTTTACTTAGCGACTGCTATCAGGATGTTAAGAGACTTTTAACTAGCATAACATGTTTCTGGAACGAGTTGCCTCCCCTGTCTTTACTGTGTAATACAGCTCAGGTGTACCTTGTACACTCAGCTTAATTAGTCACTGAGCAGCTACAATGTCAATACAGAACAGCAGGAGGAATTCTCTCTGTAATCGCATCTTTATTCCTGTCCGGGTCCCTCATCGTCCCTGCAAAGGCATCACAGAACGATGACAAATGTGCAGCGAGCGTTCCTGCCAAGACAAAGACGAAACAGACTTTAGGCCAGAAGCGTTGTCGACTTCCCGGGAGAAATTTCCTGTCCAAATGTTTGTCCACGTATGCAGCATGCTTGGCACCAGCTCTGCCAGCTACAGTAAATTCCTCATTACTGTTCCTGTAGCAGATTCGTCTCCTGGGGCAAGAGCAGTTGGTTGGCCATTAGCCCCCTGTGAGCACCGCCCTCGTCTCCACCAGACCCCCTCAAAGCACGTCCCAGGACGCTGCGCAGACAGCCCAGACAATAAACAGCCCTGCCTGTGTAAAAAGCTTCCAAGCTAACAGGGAAACGTTCTTATAACGTTGGCTAACATTCTCTCAGTTCTTGCAGTAACATTAGTAAAACATTTTTACTATTTACATTTTACGAGCTTTTAGAATAACATTTGTAATGTATTGTACAACCTAAAAGTGTTAGGTGGGTTTCCTGCTGGATCCCATATCTCAAATCTGCAGTGTCCTCCTCCAGGTGCATCCTGGGAGATCACAGAGAAATGTCACTCATGTTGGTCACTGTTACAATTAGATTACATTTTTAGGTTACATTAGGTTACATTTTTCAGTGAAACACAGGAACAGATGGATGTTTATGGCAGACTGCTTTTAATATTCTCAAACTTTTAAATGGGAACGGTAATGAGAGCAAAACGTGTTCATAATTAATTAATTTAAATTGATTTTTTCGGCTGGTTTTGCCCGGAGGGCTCAACTGGCTGTCTTAGTGAATAGAAAGTCAACACGAAACATATAAACTGGGATTGAATATTATCAATTGCCAATTAATTAAATTGCTATGCTACATTATTCAATATATGTGATACGATAATACTTTAAATTCACATTTTTTTGAAACGCATTTAAAAAATGAAAATTATACAGCATCACTATAACTTCTGAAGGTAACAGGCATGTTTTCCTGTTGTACTACATACAATCCAATCTGATGGTGCTGCGGGTGACGCATCTTCTCTACGAGAGCGTCACAGTTTGTTGATTGCTTGCACACGTCAGAGTTTGCGCATGTTATCGTCTACACACGCGCACACATACACATTTGCATGCCACTCTGCTGTCTGCATCAGCCTAAAACTTTTTGCAGTATTAAAATGATTCAGATATTGCAGATATTGACTTCATCTACATCACTGAATTGTGTGGTTGAGTGTTACAGGTTATTTATGTCTCTGATCGTTTGGGAACGTTTCTCAGGAATGCTGGAACCATCTGAAAGCAGCCACAACTTGTCACATTTTACTCGTTTTGTTTATTTTGGACCTTCAGCGATCTGCCTCACGCTTAATCTCTGTTTGTCGTAAGCGTCTGACTGTTTAATACATACAAACGTTGTAGTTGAGAAATGACAAAGCTGTTATTGTGCATCAAAACAGTGCTGAAATCACAATAGTGAAAGTCATTCGTTTTTAAAAGTTTAAGAGGGAACATTGGTTAAGGTTTAGCAGTTTAGTTTAGCTTGACGCACTGGTGGGGTGTTTGTATATGAAGGCTGAATATAAAAAAATCGTACTGAAGTTTTTGTTCTTTTGCAGATAGATGGAATATAAATTACTTTTTTAGGATTTAAAGACCCGCATCTGCCTTCAGGTTTTAATGAAGTGACCTTGTTAAATAAAATTAAAATTGACACATTTCATGTGTTCAATTCCATATTGTTGGTTTTACTTGTTTATATTTATACGCGCAAGAGGAACAAAATGAAAATGTAAGTTAGGTGTTTACGTTTATCTTTATAATGTAATTTTGCTACAGAGAATATAGACAGCATATAGAATAGCTGTAGAATTCTGTTCTATAGAATTCTCTATAAAATATTCTATTCTGTAGAATATAAAATTCTACAGGAGCTTTAGGGCTATTTATTATCAACAGTACAAAGCAAATTATACATCAGCATTTATAATAAATTATGACCAATAGCAGTTTGAGAATTTCTGTTGTTGATGACCTCACACTGATGTGAGTGTGGACGACTCGTAACAGCTCAGCGGTCTCCAGTCACTCATTCTTATTCCCTGTGGCAGGTAATTGATTTCATTAATCAGCGCTAATCAGGAGCAAACCACGTAGCCACAGAGAATAAAGAGGATTTGCACAGGTGCGTGGACTCCTGCGGCATGTGTCGAGTTGTTAATTGTCAGAAGTCTTTTAATTACCTTTTTTAAGGCCGGTCACAGGAGTACGAATTTCCTGACAAGAGTCAGAAATCAGTTTGATGTGGGAGAGCTCAAACTGCTGACTGTTTTCAGTTCACACGCGCAGCTTTTCCCTTCATGCTTTGTGACAAACAGCACGAGTCATTCTGTCTGCTGCAGCATTGTGCCATAGAATACAGTGTCTTGACTGCCTGTGAAACTGCATGTTACAAGAACGAGGCGATACTATGTGATTTTGTTGGTCATAGTGTCGTTTTATTTTGGTAGCTTAATTTTAAAAATACCAAATAAATAATCGTACGGTAACGCTTAAAAATCACTGAGTAGTTACTGTCTATCAGCATCTCTATTTTATTTATACACCAAAACTGTGTGAGTGGTTATTTTGGACCCTGCCTGCAGTGCTAATATCTTCTTTTGCTTTGATAAAGCAGTTTTCTGCCTTAGAAACACAGGCTATAATTTAGGCCCCAGAACAATCGCACAAGACATTTATCCACACTATGGCGATCTAGGCAGCAGTCAGCGCAGGTATAAATGCTAAAACTGTGCTTAAATAGCTCTTATAACTACCGGGCTAAATATGTGTCAGGCTTTGCCTTTATAATCCCTTCTCTTAAATAAACTCCCAGCAGGATGTGTAGCGTTTATCAGTTCACTCACTATTCTAAGAATGTTGCTTTACACTCTGCTCTTCAAGCGCTCTGTCACATGAATGTGAGGCTTACAGACCCATTAAACTCAATAGAAAGCATTAAAATGACTTGTGGGGACTTCAGAGCTTCACTGCAAATTAAAGCCACAAGTGTCATTGAGCCAATCGGTAACTGTAGTCATTGAAAAGTAGCAGACTGAATAATTTATTAAACAAATGCCTAGGCCAAAAGGTGGTCGGTTTACATAAGGTGAGGCAGGTATCGTTTTCACCTGACCCATGTTCTTGTGCTTGTTTATTTTGCAGTCATTGTTTACATCGGTTTGTTTTGGCTGCGTTTTCGTAAAAAGCAATAGGTGTGTGCTAAACGGTATGTTTCTTGAAGCTACGCCAAAATAAACGCGATATTCACCTATATATGGGCGTTTACTATCACCTATACGTTTTAACCGTATGTAAAAAGACCTACACGTGTATGAGTGAATCTCGCAAAAACTGTCAATGAATGTCCAGGGTGTATTGTATAATGTTACGTTTTATCTGTCTTTTTCTATCTTTATTTAATTTGCAGTATCACATGACCCAGTTTTTTATAAGCGTCAGCTGTCTTTGCACCCAAGAGCCTTTTGTGAAGAAGAAAATATTGTAAGAGTCATTTTTTCCACAGAATTACATCTCGGAACACAATATTCCACTAAACACCTAAACAGATTAGCTTCACCAGGTCACTGTTAGCACTTTTATCAGTTAGCTTTTATGTCGTCCTTACAGTCAGATACTTATTACATTAGTGTCATTTTGGTTTTGCACGCTAAATGAAAGTAACTGTAATCAGAGGCCAGATTTTATTGCTGTGCCCCGCGGCGGGGGGGGTTTATGACCCACTGCGGGCCTGTGAAGAGCCGAGAGATGTTCGTTTATCTTTGTTGGGAGTTCTGATAGAGTGCTGGCTCAGCACAGAGGGCATTAAACTCATTATTGTGCCACTGCGATCAGCAGATGAAACATGAGCATTACCGCAGAGAAAATGTAATATTCAGTCCTCAGTATTGTTTATCACAGGCATGCTGTTGACAAAATGTGAAATTGGCATTAATTAAACGTTCGTGGACCTTTCAGCTGTTTCTGTTGTTTTTATGATGTCGTGTTGAGACTGTTGGTGAACACCGGAATATTTGTTTTGTCATTGTTTAGCGCTTAAGGGTACGCGATCTTTTCCAGAAATGACGTCTGTGGCGCAGGACCGTAAAATGTTTGTCCAATCGTTGCGTTTGGTTCAAATTTGTATATCTCTGCGCACCCTGGTTGCACAGACGATCTCTTGTCATCAGTGCGTTCATGTGTTTTGGAGGAGGCGTGGCTTTGGAGGTCGCTCTGAAGAGAGGGCGGGGTCTTATGCTTTGACAGATAGCTTGCTGTTGCTAGCCTCGTCAGAATTGCCTACCCTACCTTTAAATGACAATATGAGTAATTTTATATCCTGCTAGTGTATTAATTATTTTTGCTGGGAATTACCCCATGTGTGTCATTTTTTACTGAAAAAAATATAAAACACAATATATATTTGGAATTCATGTCAAAACTTCAAAGCTTTATCTAACACAAGCGTTTAAACAACAGACAACAGTGATACGCTGTGAATGTGACTGGATGCGTTTGAAGCCGTTGTAACATGTTTAGGGCCCGACACGTCAAAACGAAATTGTTCCCATTATAATCAACAAAGCTGTCTGCGCTGGAAGCGCCCGTCTGCAACACAGGTTCCTTAAATCACAGCATAGACAGATACACAGGTTCACACGCAGTACGTACCACTACCCCCTATGTAACATATATTTCACACACAGCATTAGAAAACAAGCCTTCCAAGACGTATATCTCCGCCTTCAATTTGCCAGCATGTCCTTTGTTATTACTGGGTGGATACGAGTGCATTTCCCCAGCTCATTTCCCTGTGTGCCAGGGGTAATCAGACTGTTGTGTCTAAGTGTCTCTCTCTCTCTCTCTCTCTTCACGTCAGTCATGCGCACACACGGAATCTGGAGTCACTGCAGATCAGCCGTGCCAGCGTGTCATTCATACCCGCAGCTCTGGCACTCACGGGCTCACGTGTGCTAAATAAAGCTTTCAGCGTTTCACAGTTTAACAGCCGCTTCTGTCACTTAATCGTTTGGTCCATCTTGAGCTGTCAAAACAAATAATTTTGTTGTTACTGAATACACTGAGCTGTTGTTGTGCAGCAACTGACTACAAGAAGTAACTTAACTACTTTTTTAGTTGTTCAACAGTAGCTTAGCGCCTTTTTTTCTTTTTTAACATAGGGATTTAGCGTGACAGGAAACGTTTTTTGTGCATCACGTTACATTGCAGTGACTGTGGCTCAAATGCTAGATGCTAAAAGTTTTTTATGACATGCTTCTAAAAGAAGATATTTGGAAGAATGTTCGTAACCACACAACAGTGGCAGCCACTGAAGTCCATTGTATGGACACAAAACCATATTTCTTAAAATATCTTCTTTGATGTTTTACACTGACAGAAAATAAGTCACATAGTTTAGTAATGAGATAGGGGTGGGGAAATGATAGCAGAATGTCATTTTTGGGTGAACTATTAAGCGCATTAAAGGTGTACATTTTATCAGTTGTGTGTTGTATTGGAACCCCTGACCAGTTGCGAGCACTGTTCTCTAGCTATTAAGCTACAGGAATTTAGTAGGTATGTAAATTGGACTGCAGCCTGTGACTATAGATGTCACCAGAGACAGAGAGGCTGTTATCAGAGGGCATAAAGACATCCTCCACACACCAGCCTGCTCACTGTTGTCATTTGTGGTTCACCATCCAGCACAGGAACTTAAGAGGACTTCCTCATTAGCTCACTGCGGGGGCCCGGCAGACGCTCTGAGCTCTGTGCATCCACAGAGTAATCCTCAGTCTCTCCGGACGGTCATCTGACCTCCGCTGTCCCTTCCTGCTCCTGTGTTTTCATGTTGTTGTTTTTCTGAGGCTGTAGGGCCAGATGAATGCAGCGTTCAGAAATAAGACCAGTTCCTCTGGTGGTTACGCTCTCCGTGTGGCTGTCTGTGAGATGTAGAGTTTGACTTCTGGCAAGTGTTAATGGGTGTGTTTGTGGTGCAGTGTTTGGTTAAGCATTGGTAACCGTGTGTGTGTGTGTGTGTGTGTGTGTGGTCCTGGTATTCACTACATTGTAGTGTACCAAATGTCCCCACAAGTATTGTAATACCAGTTCATTTTGACCTTGTGGGGATATTTCAAGGTCCCCATCAGCAAACAAGCTTATATAACACAGAATCTACTTTGAATATTTCTAAAATAGCAGGTTTTCCATGAGGGTTAGGTTTTGGGGTAGGGTTAGTGTAGGGTGATAGAATATACAGCTTGTACAGTATAAAAAACATGATGTCTATGGAATGTCCCGATATGTGTGTGTGAGATGTGTGTAATAACATGGAATTGGAATTGTTTGTGTGTTTGTGACGGCAGAGTGCAGCTGCAGCCCCGAGTCCTGTGCTTGGAAACATGCCGCCGGGAGACGGCATGGCGGTCGGCCCCGTTCCTCCAGGATTTTTTCAGGTACACACACACACACACACACACACACACACACACACACACACACATGATGAATAGCCATGGTGAGCTATGACATAACAGCAGTCACTCCCCCACAAACATGAATATGTCTGTGTTCAAAATGGAGTACCAGCATACTGCATACTTACTGGATACTGTCTGCTGTTGTTCAAAATGGTGCAGACAGTGTGCAGCATTGTGATATAAGTTTGTACTTGGATTAATTTATAGTACTTGTCTGTATGGGGATTCCGATTGTTTCAGTGTTCGTGTCTATTGTATTTGGCAACGACCCGTATATAATATACATAAGCTTGTTAAAAGCTGAGCTAGTCACTAACTAGCCCTGTGTGTTTTTTCTGTTGTTTTTCATGCTGATCAAATGTGTGAATGAAAATAAACGCCTCACGCGCACACACACACACACACACACACACACTCTCATCTGTTCACTCGCTGCTCGTCCCTCTTACTTACATTGTTGACTTTACCTGGATCTCATCCACATCTTTCCAGGGTTTCAGGATGAAAATGTCTTTGAAGTCTCTTAATTCTCTCTTCATGAGGCATAACAGCTGCTCGTATTAAAACCCCGAGACATTAATACCGGGGAAAGTGTGTAGAAACAGCACACCTGAGGTTTCGTCCTGCGTGGTTGAGCCGTTGCTTATGAATGAGTGTTCTGCAATTCACTCTTAAGGACGTGATGCTGTCCTCAGTGGCTGCTTTGAGGGCATTAGTGAGGTCTGGTGAGGTAAAACAGGCTGAGGGGTGTGTTGGTGAGGAAGATACTGTGAGGATATTACACACGTCTGCAGCTGGGATCAGTTCAGTGGCCCAGAAAAGCTCCTCTGTTTTCTCACAGGATCGCTCTGGAATACTCTGTTCTGATTGGTCAGCTGCAGCGCTCCAAAAATAGTTTGCGTAAACTGTAAAACTGACATCATAAATTCATTCAGCTCCGTACTGCATAATAAAAACATCAAAACTCATCAATATTTTATGTTAGTTCATTTGTTTATTTAGTAAGTAGCCGTGTAATACCATGTATGTATGTTTTGTTTTAAGGCCATGGCCTCGATTCTAAATGAATAGGCG
>JAZGTJ010004052.1:0-32460 GCA_036877575.1 Botia almorhae
CTTCTCTAACCTTCCTGTAGGTTCTAGTATTTTAGTGATGTTCCTATTGAACTTCAGAAGTCATGGTGAATCACAAGCAGGAACCCATTTTCTGTTTGTTATCTCTGTCGAAGCATCCCTGGTGTTATTATCTCTGGCTGGATTAAGAAAGAGATAATGCATTGAAGAGATTGTGTGTAGTTTGTATTGGGCTACATCTGTGAATCTTTCTATTTAAGCGTGTTAGATTGTCATACTGTGAAGGGATTATTCCCACTGGTTCTTACAAACTACCAAAATATCCAAAGAGCAAAACAGCAAATCTCCTCCTTATACTTTAAGGGAGGGATTAAACACACTCCTCTTATCTCTATTGGCTGCTTTGGCTTCTGACTGGCTCTGATTGGCAGATCCTGGGTTGTTGTAAATTGACTGTTTGCAGTTACTCACAGGAAGATATAAACACAAAGGCTCAATGACCTTAGATGGAGGTGAATAAGCCTCTGGTACATGTATGGCATTTACTCAAGAGTGTGTTTGGACTGCAGTAATGTCCCTGTGATTTTCCTCCATAAGAAAAAACAGGACATACCAAAGGCACGATTGCTGATTACACTTTTAGACATAAAGCTGAGCTTCTGTTCATTAACGCTCTCATTATCATAACCTATATGTGCAGACAAATTAGAGAAACTAAGCGTGAAACAAGTTTTTAGTGAGTGAATCTACCATAGTGTTTTTTATGGTGTTTTTAATCAGGTCCAGGCATAAGGGTCATTTAAATGGCCAACTCGCAGAATGCTGATTTCTCTTTTCTTATTTATTTATTTATTACTCTACAGGCCAATTTTTATAAACCAATGGTTTGCAATCACCCATCAATAAGTTCTCCTTGTGCCCTGGCTGTGAGGAATCAGTTAAATGAACCATGAAACAGGGTTTTACTATGGGGGAGGTCTTCCCTTTGGTTATGTTGTCAGTGCAAATCTGAAATTAATTGTAACATAAATAAGGTACTCAGCTTCAGCAGAGGTCAGTTTTGTTAGTGTCTTTTCATGTTTTGCAGGCATCTTAAAAATAGAGGAAATAGTAGTTAGTAGAATAGTAATTAGTACGCTTTTAACAACTAATAAAAGCTGTATTTCTTTCTATAAATTATACACCAGGCCTGAAATTTGGGATTGCGGGTATTGCACATTGTAATTCTTTCTTGCAAGTTTCATGCTAATAATCCAAGTTCTCACAAACATTTATAAACTTGTGAATTAAACCACACTGATCGACAAATAACATCAATGCTTTTTCTTTCAGTCTGTAATTTTATAATCCATATGAGTGAATCAATACTGTCTATCCTTTCCCCTCTTTCTCTCTCATTGCGTTGTGCAGGGGTCTGCATGTAAAGAAGTGCATTCTTGCTTATTTCTGAACAGATTATAGTTTAACTAACTGCGAAGTAATTATGAATAACATATTTCTGCAAGTATATTCCAAAACCAACTCAAAATATAAATCACCACACGACTGCAGCTGTGCTGGGAAACAGGTGTGTAAGGCACTGTTTATTATTAAACTATTAAACAAGCATTGAATTGAGTGAAATATTGAGTGATATATTGAGTGAAATATTGAGCTTCTGACGGGTGACTTCCCCCATACACTAAGGTTAATGCCTTCAAATATTTTTATTATAAAGTTAAAAGTAAATCTATTGTTCTTTAGCATTGCTGGTGCCATGCAATGAACTCCCTCATGCCCCCACAGCAAACAGAACTGAACCCAGCCGAACCATGGCTCCAAAACTGTGACAAGAACTGAACCGTGGCATTGAAATATCAATACACCCCTAGCTTTTTGGACAGGGGAAAAAGTATTTGAATTCCGAAAAGACAGACTGTTACATACAGTAGTACTTTGAGCTCTTTATATATAGACCATTTTGAGACCGTTTCAGAATACACAGAATACCCCTGATAATGGCAGTTTCACTGTTTAAACTTTTCCAGAACTGTACATATCAGCAATACCATACTTTACGCTAATGGTTTCATGCTTGAAAAGACACTACAGCGTAGATTTCACCATGTTATTAGAGTTACTAGTCCATGAACAGCTGGATGATATGCATCATTTGATAAGATTGGCTATGCTTTCTGTATCATTGCTAGCGTGTTAATGGTCTCTTTTGTTGGTCAGCTGCCCTTCATGTCTTTAACTACTGGTCAGGAGTGAATTGCTGTTATGAAACCAGGGTCAACTTAAGTGGGCAATTGCACCTCTGGTATTCTGTCTGCCTCATGTCCTCTGTTCCCTAGTAGACGTGTTAAAGAAGCCCTGAGGGAAATGGGCTCTAAAAACTGTAACACCAATGGAATGATTAAAGCTGTCCAAGGTCATTTGTTATGGGAACAGCTGTAATATCCTGCTTACTTGTGTTTAGATGATGTCATTACACATGTTGTACTTAATGATATTTATCAACATGTTGCAATGAACTACCTGGGCAGGGGAAAACATTGTTTCACTATTATCAAACTGTTTTGGATGTGTTACATTATACTACAGACACAATCTATAGACAGTATAAATGTACAGAATGTATACAGTACAGAATGTATAACACTTTAGAAAATGATCATTCTCATCTGGTACCACAGAGAGCAAGACAAAATTTAAGGTCACTGTGATGTAGTATTTTGTAAACACATAACAAAAAACGCGAAGACGCTCCTATATTACTGTAGGTTTTTCCTTCTCATTGTAATTGAACATCCATGTTTTAGTATGACTAGCGGAAAATTTACTCAGAATTTCGTCACTGTTTTGTCCCCCTGTATTGTATAACTATATATGATATGCACTTCAATACAGGAGGCTCTCTCACAATTGATTAGCTTGGACTATGGGATTTTGTCGTTGTGAAATACTTTGTGCTGTCAGTTTTCCTCGGCAGATTATAGTTCTGACTCCAATGAGTGCTGCATCCGAGGAATGAAGACTCAATTTAACGCTTCAATTTCCTAACGCCATGTCTCTCTTCTTTAAGTATATATTCTCAGTGTGATTAAATCACTCAGCTGAGTTATGAGCACTTAAAGCACATATATAAGATGTGTTTTGGGAATTTCTGGTTGTGCTTCAGTGAGTTTGTTGTTTGTCTCTGACAGACACATAATTTGCTATACCAAAATAAAATTGAGCTAAATTAGGTTCAAATAAAAATGAACCACTGTCATCTGTGTGGATAATAGAGCTTGTCTGTTTGTCTTCCTTTTGAAAGCCTGGACATGGTTAGTTGAACTGCCAAACAAAGCCTGCTGTGACTGATTCAGTGGATGGATTTTCCGCAGAAATCTCGACACTAGGGTGTCTTTGCTCTCCTGAGGTATTATTTTAGTGGTCACATAGGGCTTTTAATATGTAGCATGATGCAGTTGCTGTATTCCCATGTCTTATTTTCATTGCCCTGGGATCTTGAGTCCAGTTTGCTCTTGATGTGAAATAAAGAGAAAAGATTTCCCACAGGGAACACCAGCCCAAGAGGACATATAACTCATATACTCATTTATCATCTGCTTGAGTTATATTGTATCATTTTGGCTTTTTCTGGCCTTCTAAAATCTGTCTGTAGATGATCAAAAGCAATATAATAAGACACATTATCTCAGTTGACTGGGTTCAGTCTCAATTGACTGAAATTTAAGAAATATTGTGTAATTAAAAATCTATTTCCGGGGCTTTAAAGTGGTGGAAATATATACAGTTTTAAAAAGTCATAGAAATGTCCAGAATTATAATGATATAATTAGTTTTATTTTTTTTATATGATATATACTTTATTTGACTGATATTGCTTTTTGGGCAGTTCACCATTGTCTGCATTCAAATCTTTTTTCTTATGGAAAACATTTGTACAAACAAAATTATAATCACTTAAATCTGTTAATACCAGGGATTGGTACTTGACATACAAACTGAACAATGCCGCAGTCTTTACAAAACGTTTCTTCGTAAATCGTCAACAAAAATGTAAATCGTCAACAATCAAGAACAACTCAAAAAGTCCTGGAAATGTATTCGACAGGTTAGGTAGCAACCCAGTCTTGAGTAAAACAAAGCAAACAAGCAAAACAAAACACTTCTTTTTGTGGTCTGAGCTACATTTGTTCTGTATAGCTTTAATGTACATGTTAGAACCTTTTTTAGATTAAGCTAAACCAGTATCTTCCATCGTTAATTTCCTATTATGAACACGAGGCAATAACCATTATCTGCCATTTTCCTTCAGTGCACATGATCCTCTCATCCGTCACACTTTCTTGTTTCCCATTTTTTCCCCATCCTGCCTCTGTCTCTTTCTCCATCACCCCTGTATCTCCTTATCTTGTCTTAGACTCATGCTCTGCCATTCTCCCTTTCTATCTCGCTTGGCTGCACTTTAAGGCAGGCTGGCTCTGAAAGGATGTCATTTCTGGTCTGAAGCAGCACATTGCCCTGACATCTATTACAGACATTGTGCTTTTCTGTAGATCTGACATCCACTTCAGTGCTCTCTCCATCTACACACTTTACCAGTTTTCCTGCATTTAGAGCTCTTTGAGGTTAGACGAGGTATTAATCTGGTCCGTGATAAGATGTAAATGTGGCAATGTGTCTGCACTCGGCTGCGACACACGTCACTGTGATCGCATTTATTGCAAAAAGCGATCGTGTGCATTGCAGTAGGTGAGATCCAGACTTCACAAAATATGCTGATTGACTGAACAATGCATCACAATACAAAACATAGGCCTGTTGTGATCATTATGATCATGTGATTATTTGGGATAGCTGCAATCATTGTGTACTTCAAAATCAAATCTAATATTGAAATTTAAGCACAGCTGCAAGAATGTTTAATTATAAATGTGTCTCGTGCTCTGTGCTCGCACCATGTGATGTGGTTTCTGTCACACTCCCGAGAAAGTGTACACAAATCTTAACCTTCATTATTTGTATTACTACTCAGTCGTCTGTGTTTCAAAAGCATGTGTGAAGGGGATGTAGACTATGACTAAAGTGGCCAAACAGAAATATTTTTAAAACATGTTGTTAATATTTTATTATTAAATGGCGCTCTGGAATACTTGATACTGATTCTGCCAGTCGCAACATTCCAAGCTATGTTATTCCCTGATAACATTGGCCTATGCATGGATTTTTTTTATTTGTAAGTATTTTTATGAGAAAATGCTTGAATAAAATGTTAAACATTAATGGCAGATGTTGGTTATGGTTATTATTTATTTGTGTTAATTGTAGTCAGCAAAATAGTCATTTGTCGCAGGCCTAATATTACGTTTGTCCTGCAAATTAAATCAACCAAAAATCAATTACTGGTTAAATTCATTATTTTGTAGTGAATTATTAGCCAGAGATGTGTTGATGAAATCCAGACTGTTAAGCAAACATAAAGTAAATGTTTAGGACATATATTGCATAGTGATCCTCAAAGCAGTGTCTGTTTGACCCACTTTAGTCATACAGCACGACAATCAGCCTTATCTCAGAAAGCAGTGCGGGATAAAGCCACCCTGCAGCCGGCATTGCATTAGCTGAGAGTTCCTACATTTCACTGAGTAGAGAGAGCGCACACATAAACACAGCTGCATTTAACAGAGTCCTACTCGTGTATTTGCATAAGTGCAGAAAAGAAAACTCAAGGTTATACAGCGTGGGTAGATAGAGAGCTGATAAAGAGTGAATGCAATGCCTCTGTTATATAAGATTCTTACTCACATACAGTTGAATATACACTCTTTCTCTCTCTCTTTCTCTCTCTCTCGACCCTCCCACTGTCTGTCTGCTGAATAGCACCTGACCCTCTTTGACCTCTGTTTTTTCAAGATAGAAGGAGACAGATAAGTACTACCGTTTCAGCTCACAGCTTAGTTTTAGATCAAAAGAGAGATGTGTTGAAAATGACACACAAACACAAAGAATGATAAGATGGAATTAAATGTGTTCTTCTTTGATTTTTACTGATTGTTCCTTTTTGTTCTCCAGTAGATCATGTTAATTTATTGTTTGTGTGGGAGTGTTAAGCTTATATTTCTAGTGTGTGTGTTTGTGTGTGTGTGTGAGAGGAATATAGTAATATAGGGAGAGGCACTTAAAGTATAGACTTTTCCTGCAGTCATGAAACAGGAAATGTCAGGGAATATTAAAATTGTAATTTTCAGGCAGAAAAAGTCATGGAAAGTTCTGTAGTAGAATGTGACTAACATGAGTTGCAAAACTTATGAAAAATAATGTTTTCTCATCTGCTCATCTATAAATGATTTATAAAGCAGCTAGATATTGCTCTTTGTTAAAGCGATTATCTTATCTTAACATTATGGCCTGAGATCAGTTGACATAATAGTCACTTGCTCGATGGGGCTAGGGCTAGTCTTGCATTGAGTCATGCACGTGTCTTGCAAACAGGTCACCTAGGCAAAGTTATCTAGCTTGCTAACATGTGCTAGCTTGCTAAAATGAGATTTTGTTGAAATGAAGACTTGATCTTGAAGACAATTATCTATTATGGACAATGATCTTGAAAGCATAAAATAGAATGAGTTCAATTACAAAAGTTAAAAAAAATCTTTGAGCCATGATAATCCTTATCTAGAAACCACTAACATCTGGGAAATCCATGAAAATTCATTGTTCTAAAGGTATGGGAATGCTTTATGGTTTGGCCCTACAGATTTTTTCCCCTCTTTTCCTGCTCTCTTCCACGCTTTCCACTTTCGTTATCTCTCTCCCTGTTACATTGTCCCTCACTCCCCCAGAATATCTTTACAGAACTGAATGAGTCATCATCTTTGTCTGTACATTAATAAGATGTGTGTGTATGTATAATTCACACTGTGATCTGCTTAGTGACCTTAGTGGCCTTTAGTTTTATTTAAGGCTCTTTGATAGTGAGTAGCATTCAGCTGTCTTGACACACACACACAGATATTCTCTGCTCATAGATGTCATGCACAAAGAATGGGCTTTAAAAGGGCCCACACTATATCATAAGTACACACACACTTTCTCAAAGTAGAGCATGCACAGCTGTCTCGGTCAGATGGCTCCTTCTTTATTCTTTATATTTTTTTATTACTATTCTTTATTATTTTTGCTTCCAGTGAATGCAGGGTGACCAGAGGGATTTTATAATTTTATTCACTCCATCCTATTATTTATCCTATGTGCTGTTTGTTTTTTCCTCCCTCTGTTTCCCCTTAGTTCACTGTCTGTTTTTGTACTCACCTTTTAGTTTTCTGCTTCACTTTTATTTTGGGTGTGTAGTTATGCCTTGCTGTTCTTACTATAGTTTAAGCCTTTCTCTCTTATTCTCCCTCTCTCTGTCTAGTCTCTATCAATTCCTTTCTCTCTCGTCTCGTTCTGATTAAGGATGAGGAATAGTCTCGCTAATGAACTGTGACAGTAATGGGGAAATTTCTTGGCCTTTTCTTAATAGTTCTTCGCTCTCTCTCTGTGTTTGTGTGTGTGTATAAGGAGAGTTGCTCAAGGCTTATGAGGTTTCCCTCTGTGTGGCTGATCTTGTATCTTTGTAGTCCTCAGGGGTTTCTGCTGTCAAACATCTTTGTGCTGATCTGAAACAAATTATTTATTGATATTTTTTAGCCTTTTAGCATTTTTTTTTATATACAGCATATCTTAATATTCTGATGTGCTCTTTAAAGTCTGAGGAACTGACACTGTACTGGGTAGATTCCATATGTTTAATTAAACAAGTAAAACACAGTAAAATAATTGTTTTCTGCACAGACATATTTGGTAAAGATGTATGCAAACATTGAATCAGTAAATCATTTGTGATATCATTCAATAAAGTTATGAGTGTATTTATTGTTTTTTAGTTTGAACTTGTTCATGTAAGTTAATCTAAAATACTAACATAATTAACACAACTAAGTTTAAATTAGTGATGCTATCACATCTTTAGATGACATAGATAACACATAAGATAACATCAACAAAGTTTAAACAGCATAAAAAACTAACAGTGACATTTTTGGAGCTAGATTTATGTAGACAATCAAGGGTTGAAATCCAAATCATTATGGGAAAGTTTCTTGTTTACAATTACTGTGGTTGCTGTTCCCTACAGCTGAGCTCATATGGGAGGTTTGAGCTCTGAGATTACAGTATATCCACAAAACCCACAATCCTTTTATTTTGTATCCCAAACACGATTATGTTTTGACTTTCATAGTTCACCATTATCTAGAGTCAACACTTTATTTGGCCGCCTCTAATCAGAAATATTCTTGTTTTTTTTAATGATTCCTTAAAGCAATCCTCAGTGGTGAAAATGCTAAACATTGGTGGCCAAACATTTGTCCAGATTCACCAAAAACAGATGTTACACATCTAGAGGTCTGGCACCTGACCCGAGCCCAAGGTGACCAGCAAACTGCTGGGTTTTAGGGTGGTTCTGGGTCTGTGTGTCTTGTATAGCTTTGCACAAAAAAGAACACAGTTTTTATGGTTTTTATTCAACTCACTGCTAAATTGGCCAGACTAACAAAAAACAGCATAGAACCGAAAGCACAGAGCACCAATGAGTTGAGGAGGTTTTGAGGAGACTGGCTAAACAAGCTGCTGAACCAAAGATTAGAGTGAGATAAAGTTTGTGTGAAAGAGACTTTTGGGGAGATATGTGCTGTTTTGAGAATTATTCATTTTTTACAGACAGAACACTGTCAGCCACAGTCTACATGGAGCCAAACATGACTCATCTCTGTAAATAGAGTTTGAGGCACAGAAAACACACAGGCCAACAGAATCTTATTTAGAAAGCTGAGCTGAACTCCACTGTGTATCTGTGTGTGTGTGCATCAGAAGTGAGTAGACCTGTGACTTTTTTGTGTGTCTAGCTCCGGTTTGCTGGTTGTGATAGGCTTCCTGCCAGTCAGCTTTGATGGAACCAGCTTTTTACTTAAGCATTTCCATCTCTGTCTCCTTCGCTTGCCTTTCATGTCCTGACAGACATTGTCAACAAAACAGCTTCAATTACAGTGACAGAATGCTCCATGCGGTCTGTCCATCCATTCTGCCAATTTATTTCTTTTTACTTTATACAGCCTCCGTATTTGCAAATCAACACGTTTCTTTCTGTTTGATGTTGTGTTTTATGAATAGGACTTCCTGACAGACCTGATGATGTCAGAGGTGGATCGGTGCGGTGAGAACGAGCACCTTATCTTCAGAGAGAACACGCTGGGCACTAAAGCTATCGAGGAGTACCTCAAACTGGTTGGACAAAAATATCTGCAGGATGCACTGGGTAAGATACCGTGTCTGTTTGTGGAGAAAAACAATATTTCTTCTGACAGTGTATCTGTTTTGTCCGTTTTGTCTGGCTCGCTTTGTTTCCGAGTGACAGGGGCTCTAAATAAATACGTTCGTGCTTAGCCTCCTGAAATTGAACTAGGGTTCAAACTTTTAGCAGCACAAACTTTGTCCACAAATACTTGGAAACAGTCATAGAGATATAGGGATATTTCCAAATAGAGTTTATTTTGTGAGAAGTTCTCTATATATGCCTTTTAGATTAGATTAAGCAGCCAAACGAAAACACTACACAGATTTCGCCCTCATTCGCTGTTGGCTCTCTGCGTGTTTGATAAGGCCTGTGTGTATTAATACATCAGCATTTTAGAAATGTGTAAATGTCTGGACTGGTGGTCTGTCTCTGAAACAAAAATACAACTCATAAAAATTTCCCACTGCATATAAATATCAGAACCTAATAATAATATCAGAACCTAATAACTGTACGTATAAATCTGTGTGAAGGCACAAGAGGAAGTGCATATCCTGCTGTCCTTAGATTTGCATTAAGAATCCATTCAAAGTTGCTAAATAATGTATAATTGTTTATCTTAGATAAATATGACTCGTAATGCACTGCTGAATTATTAATCAACTCACTCATAAAGATCCTTGTAAAAGAACCGAAAGAAAAGCACAGCAAAGAGAGAGGATGAATCAACATGGTTTCATAAACAGCATATTACTTAAGTACTTAAGTACTTAAGTACTTAAAACACAAGTGAGGGGAGTTGTTGGTCTGTGTAAACATGCATCAGATGGATGTCTTTGGTTGATGAATATCTTGTTTTTCAGCATTATGTGACACAATTGTCACATTTGAAGTTAAAAATAGTTAATCTTTTTAAAGCGTTGTCTAAAGAACCAGACCATAATGTACTGCCGGAAATTATGCCGTAACTGATGAACAAACAAACAAAATTTACAAAACAGACCAAGCTGTCATTCCCAGATGTCTGTGTTCCCAGGTACTCGTCCCCGTCCCTAATATGAACGTTTGTTTTTAACCTTGTTTTTAAGGGACACTTAGATAAGTAATTAAATGATTGGTGCAAACTTAGACAGCTGGAACACACACATCCACAAACATGTACAGCTTCACTCTGAGTTACATAATCCAGTATCCTTAAGGAGAAGTATTGCATTTCACTCATTAAATCTCAATGTAATTGCACAAGGTGATTTACTCACTGTAATCCAGCATGCTTTTCTCCTTATTTGAGTATTGCTTGCTGTCTGCATTCACCTCTCAGGTTATCAGTCTTTTAGCTGAACAAAACTGTTGCTCGCTGAAAGTTTATTTACACACACCTTTGAAACACACAGAGGTCAGCCATGAGATGCTTGAACCAGAACATCCAGCCCCAAAACTCAAATCAAGCAAACAAATCAGCAAATAAACCACTTGACCATGTATTTGTGCATGTGATTTTGTGCTGAAGTTTAGTATAGCAGCACAGTTTCATCAAGAGATCTATAAACAAGAAGTTAGTATTAAGTAAATTGCATTCCACCACAATACAGCCAGTTACTTTTATTTTTAAACACCAGAGTGTGCAAACCATGAAGCATTCCAGTGCTGTTATATACAAATATCAGCACTCTTGGATCACCGCTTTTTCAATGAAATTATAGGACTAAAACAAACTGTTGTATAAATTGATCTGAAGCTGCAGCATGAACTGTGTGTCTCTTCGTGCATGCAGAACTAATAGGGTGGCCACTGTGCGTCTGGTTACTCTCCAACAGCAATACAAGAAAAATGGAATGCACTTCATAATGGATCAGTTGGACGCTTGTGCGGTTTATGCTACACTTGTAGCTACACTGAACCTTTCACTGAACAACAGAACAGAGGGAGGGAAATCGACCGTCTATATGGAGAGAGATCTGACTGTGCTGTTTGTTTGGGATCAGCAAAAAGGTTCTCTCATTAGTTCTATGATAGATAACCTGAGAACTCGCACTCAGTGGTCGCTCTGTAATAGACAGGGATTAGAGGGGTTCAGGGAGGGAAGGATTTTGGGGTTGCTGATCTTCATTAGTGGTAATAACGGTGTCTGTTTGTTTGTTTGTTTGTTTGTACACTGAAAGCAGTTTGTAAGCCCCCTCCTGTCCTGCTGAGAAATTATATTTAGGAGGACAAACAATCTTGCATCGCCTGCGGGACTATGTCAACATTAATCAATTGATGACAATGTTGTTTGTTGATTCTCCGAAAATACTATTTGGTGAATTTAAATAATCCAGGCTCAGGTACTTGCACAAGATATACATTTATTTAAAAGTTCTTTGTATGTTGTCTTTCTTCAACTGTAGGGGAGTTTATAAAGGCTCTTTATGAGTCCGATGAGAACTGTGAAGTGGATCCATCGAAATGTTCATCTAGTGATCTAGCAGAACATCAGAGCAACCTCAGAATGTGTTGTGAGCTGGCCTTCTGCAAAATCATTGAATCTTACCGGTAAGCCTGACTGCAGTGTACTCTGTTCCATTTACAGCCAAAAAAACATTTGCTTTCTCATACCTCACTCGACTGTTTCAGTTATCACACTTTGTGTCTTTAAAAAATTTTTAGGAGAACCAAAAATAGAAACAAAGTGCGCATTTGGGTTTCTGATATTAAGATTTTAAACCTAAAGAGGCACATTAAAGATTTCTACAGTCATTCTCTGGAGAAAAATCTGATATTAAAAAGTCTCATTTCGCTCCATTCTTTCTTTATCTGTGGGGTCATGAGTACACTAGCTGTTTCAATGTGCAATCCTCAACTAGTATTTTAAAGATAACAAGAGTAATACTGAAACTTGCTTTCACAACTTTGGCAAAGATCTAATTTTTTAGGTGTAATGTTATATATTAAAACATACAGTGCAAAATTGGATTTTTTCTAATTCTATCGAAATCATTTTCTGTGTTGGCCTCAACAGTGTGTTTCCACGGGAACTTAAGGAGGTTTTTGCATCATGGAGACAGGAATGCGGTAATCGAGGGCGACCGGACATCAGCGAGCGGCTTATCAGCGCTTCTTTGTTTTTGCGTTTTCTGTGTCCGGCCATCATGTCACCTTCACTGTTCAACTTGACACAGGAATACCCAGATGACCGCACTGCACGCACACTCACACTCATCGCCAAGGTTACGCAGAACCTTGCAAACTTTACTAAGTATGGATATAATTTACTTTAGTTTTGTGTGTATATGTGTGTGTGTACATGGATTATGGCTAGAGAGTGAGAAAGGAGTGAAACGAAAGCAGTTTTATTATTGAATTACTGCAGATTTACATTATTGTGTTTGCATTTCCTGTGCATATTGATGCAGTTTGAAAAATATTTTCCATATAGAGGATAAGTGTGTTTCACACAAATTTAAGCCCTTATAATTATACTGATGTAGTCATTCAAAAGGTTAACTGAACTTTTGAACTTTTTTTGCCCTCTCTTCCTCTCAGGTTTGGTAATAAGGAGGAGTACATGTCCTTTATGAATCAGTTCTTGGAGCAGGAGTGGACCAGCATGCAGCGCTTCTTGCTGGAGATCTCCAACCCAGAGACCATCTCAAATACGGCAGGATTTGAGGGGTACATTGACCTGGGCCGAGAGCTTTCCACTTTGCACTCACTTCTAGCTGAGGTGGTTTCCCAAATGGACCAGGTATGTTACTTTATCCTCCAGCTGGGTTCTTGCAAAGCTTTTGTTATATGGTAAGAGACTTACTGGGGCAGTTGTGGCCTATAGGTTGGAGAGTAAGACTTGTAACCAGACGGTTACTGGTTCGATCCCCAATGCCGGCAGGAAACAACTAAGGTGCCCTTGCACCTTACCACCAGGTGCTCCCTGGATGTGGGTGTGCCCACTGCGGGTGTGCGTTCACGGTTTTTAGTGGGTGTGTTCACAACTTACTACTCCAATGTGTGTGTGCTAATGGGTTAAATGGCTTAAATGCAGAGGACAAATTCTGAGTATGGATTACCATACTTGGCCTTCACTTTCATATTAATACACACGTCACTTTACTTGTGGGAGGATTCCATTGCTTGTTCACTCTGTACTTACAGAAACATGCAGTACATGGCCAAAAGTATGTGGATATCCCCTTTAAAGGAACAGATTTGGCTATTTCAGCTACACCCATTACTAATCAAGCGCACAGCTATTCAGTCTCTTTAGACAAACATTGGTAGAATGAATCATATTAATGGACTCATTGACTTTGAAACTGACTCTGTTGAAGGGTATCCTTGCTAAAATAGTTAAAGTCTGGTGTGCAGGAACTCGCCTGCACAAATCCCAGCCATGAAGTTTATTAAACACCTTTGGTGTGAATAGTGATGCCAACAATCACTCGACAATCAATTAGATAATAATTTAATCAGTTAAACTGTAAGTTAAGCAAGGTAGTGTGCATGCCTGTGGCTCATGCACAAAACATGCACGGAAATGAAGGATGATGTCAGAATATTCTAATAATGTGTCTGCACCGCAACAGCTTGAGGTCCACACTGGACACTACAAGCTAACGCTTGGACTGTGTCACAAACAGAACAGGCGCCATTCACGCCACCCTGTAGACAGCATCGTTAGATAATTATTAGAAATAAATTAGTACATTATTTAGCTGAGCTGCTACATTTAGCTTTTGCACAAATAAAATAATGTTGGTCATGTGAGGTACGTATTATTCTCAACTTTAAGACCACTGAAGTAAGCAACACGTTATGAATATTCATCAGTGTGCTTTTCGGCTTCTTTCGATTTTTCGTATCACCTGTGCACATTTGGGAAGAAACACTTGTACATTTGTAATAGCAATCTCACAGCTGATGTCAGACTTTTGTATTATGTTGTGGATTTAGATAGCGAGGGCTGTTTTGCATGCACTCCACTCGCCATCTTTGTTTCAAATTAATTTTGTTTATTAAGTGGAAAATCCTTAAACAAAAACATGTTCAACATTAATTCATATTTTAAACAAAATGAAAGTCCAGTTCCCCAAATATCCCTATGCCACTGTAATAAATGCACATTACAGTATTTAGGTTAACAATGAATCGATTCATTGTTCATTTAATTGATGATTATGGGAATTTGAAATCCCCACAGCCATTTTCTAACATCTAGTGTAAAGTCTTCCAATGGAAGCTGTTGGTAGAGGGATGGAAGCTGTTCTAGCAGCATCTCGCAGCATAAGGGGGACCACATTAATTACCGTGGATCTGAAATAAATATTCAACATGCACATGTGGGTGTTCAGGTATCCGCGGGCACGACTGTGTAGTGTATATTTTCTGATGACAGTATAGCAGATATCCCCTGATTTTAAGTCAATTTAGGCCAGCATCGTGACAAGGCAGTTGACGCCCCAGTATGAAGGTTCTGTATTCTCCATTTTCTGCCTGATGTTTGAGTAGGTGGACAGGCATGAAAAATTGCCCCTAAGCAGCAACATACAGGCTTTTAAAATCCCCCAGTTTGTTGCTTTTACTGTTTTTTCAGACCTCATGAGTTCACCATGTTTATTTATATCTTTATGTAGACGTACTTCCGAAAGAAACAATCCCTCTCACCCTCTTTCACTCAAAAGCTAAATATAGCTGCTGTGTTTGCACAGACTGTCCGCTGAAAGAAAAGTCTTGCAAACTTCACTTTAGCAAAGCAATTTTTTCTAAAGCTACAGTACTCACGCAAGCACCAACAGAATCAACCAAGAATTAAAATATAGTCAAACTTTTTATGTAGATCTGATCTATGTAGTATTAAATGCTTCTGTGCAAAACAGGTGTCTTAATACAAAATGCACATCATCATGTTGTCACATTGCGTCACAAAAAGCGTTACATCACAAAACATATCAAAACATTTTACATCACATTGATCATGTGACATCACATGCCAACATCACACTACTTTTAAACATGATATCTGCATCATTTAAACATAATTACATTCATCACATAACACATAAAACTGCAGAGGTTGGCTTTCAGCCTTTTGTTAATCAAGCAAGCAGGTCAGCCATTGCCAAAATGACCACTGACTAATCTGACTGGTAGATATATCGCTCTGTCACTAATATAGAACTTAAGGACACTGACTTAGCAGGTAATTAGGTTAGGATTTTAACTTTTAACTTGAGTGATGGACAACCCATTTTCAAGCAGTCTTTGACGTTCTGTTCTCTTGATCTCCCCAGAGGGATGATGGGATGTCCTAAATACAAAGGATTTTTTGGATTATGTGGGGTAATGTTCAATAATATCTTCCATGTTGGTTTTCAGAGTGCTGCTTCCAAGCTTGGCCCATTACCCAGAATACTGAGGGACATTCATACAGCGTTAACAAACCCACCAAATGTACAGATGAGTGTTGCTTCTGAGCGCATGCCCTCTCCCCCAGAACCAGGGTGCAGCATCTCTACTGGATTACAGAAGATGGCTATTGACAATGACCTACCAGGGTAAGAGATGAATGTGTGAACACACTGTACTGTTCTTAATTAGTATTTTATATCAGTCTTGTTTCAAGTAAAAATAACTAACCATCCTTAAAACAGGATGAATAAAATATGACGAGAATTAAATTTCCATTAAAAAAATTTTTAAATCTAACATAATTGAGTGAAGTTAATGTTTAAAACAAGAAAAACAATTTGTCAGTGGGGTTAGGTTAACCTAATGCAGGATATGTTCTTTAAAAACTTTTTAAAATCTTTTTAATAGTAAATTTACCATTTTTGGATGGATAATTCATGTATTTGAATTTATATTTTTTATGGTAACAGTACTAGTTAGAAATTCTTATTTGCAGTGAACAGAAATTAGAGCACTACATAATTTCATAGTTGCAGCTTTGTGGGGCCTATAACTAAAATATATAATAAAATAATAAAAAAGCAAGTATACAATTTTTCAGGATATCAGGTGCTGGTGTATGGAAATGTACTTTCCATACATACTGTAGGCATTTGCCAGTCATGAATAAATATGCTTACAAATCAGCCAATCAGCTTCACGCTCTGTATTACTAAAGAGAATGACTCAGTATTGAAGTACAGTTTCATTGTTATAGTTCTTAGGTACTTAATGTTATCTGTCTTTCTCAGCTATAGTCTTTTCCAGCTGTAAAGTCCTGCTTTTCTTGCTCCACGTCTCTGCTCTTAAGACTGCGCCTTCACTTTATCCAGCAGACTGCTCTTCTAAAGAGAAAGGCTCATCCTTATCAAGAAAGGCTCATCTTTATGTCTGGCTCACTGCTAATTCCCTACTGACATTTATGAGAGCCAGAGAGAATGAGAGGCCTTTAATTGTAGTTCATGCACACACACACATACTCAAGGAAAGGGAAGATATATATATATATATATGGGGGATCAAAAGTGAGAGAGGCTAAGAGGAGAAAGCCGATTGAAGTGCTGGTTGGGGGGATGTCTGGGCTGAGATTATGATGAAATAATTTAACAGGTTTTCTTCTTGCTGATATCCAGACAATAAACACAGTCTGGCTGGAAGAAGATTCTGCATTCGCTCTGCTGCTTTGACTTGATGGTTTATACTTGTCTGAAACCGTCTATTATGACAATTGCGTGTGTTTGAGAAAGATAAAGGGGATATAAAAACTCATGTTTCTCCCAAGTTTCTCTTTATTGAGGGTTTCGTGATTGAAATGTTACATAAAACCTAGTGATCTGCCTAGTGACACACGTCGGCTGTCAGAAAAGGCTGATTGCATGTATGCTTTGCATTAAAGGCAATCCCAGAATGCATTGCAGCAATCTCAGTAAAAACACCAAAAACATTGGATTTAATTATACACAGACTATGTACTTAATAGTTGTGTGTTGCTGTGCATTTTTATGCTTATTAGTCTGTCACAATATTAGCTTTGCAACATACGTCCAACTCAGAATCCGTTTTTTGTGTTTCCTATGCTTCCTATGAGGACCTCTATTTGTATAACACAAGCCCTATTCAGACAGTAATTGTTTCTCATGAGGACATCTTTAAAAATAAATCTGCATGACTTCTCAGTGATAAAACGTATTCTGCTAAACATACATTTACAGTGGAGATGTGAGCTGTGAGATGTTAAGAACCTGGAAATGCGCTTCTCGTGTGGTTAGTCACATGGCCACTGATGTGTTCGCTCAGATGCTTATTCTTTACATTTTAACAGTGTATTAACATTTTCAGAATTGTAGTGCATATCTGTTGTTGTCATAATAATGGTCCATTTCAAATGTCTTCTTTATTCGTTTTTTATTCGCTCTTTTAGTTTTGTCAGTTCCCACTTGCTGTAGTGAAGATTAAATTAGTTTCTGTAAATACTTTCCAGCATTTCTGTTATGAACTTGTCCATCTTTAAAATGCATTAAAGATGGCAATAAAATCATCTACATAGCCCTGTAAATTGACACATTTTTCATCCCATGAGAAGCAATTAACCATCCGAATTGGGTTATAGATGCTATTTTTATAGAGTGGGTCCAGGTTAATTAACAGTTAACTAGGATTTCAAAAAAGCGTTTTCACGTCTTTCTTTAATTAAATATTATTTATATTGTCTTTTCCATTGAATATACATGTTTTTCTTTGTTAGTTTGAGTGCACTAATGCTTTTCTGCCTATTTCTCTGTTTTCCCAGCCCAGTGGACTTCACACGTCTCCCTTCTCCCACCCCTGAAAATAAAGACCTCTTCTTTGTCACACGGTCCTCTGGCCTTCAGGGCTCCCCTGCCCGCAGCTCTAGCTACTCTGAGGCCAATGAACCCGAACTGGGCTTGTCCAATGGTGGCAAGAGTCTTTCCATGGTAGACCTTCAGGAGACGGCCAGGGCATTAGAACCCATTGCCATCTCAGCAGGGGTAACCTTGGAAGGTTTAAGTGAGGGTGCTATGGTTCCTTGGAATGCACGGACTCCTCAAGGAAACATTGCTGGAGGTCCCACTCTTCATAGACCAGGACAGACTCCCAGTATTCTGGGAGCAGAAGGGGCCCCAGGCAGGCCTACCCAGCTGTTGGCTCCATTGTCCTTTCAGAATCCAGTGTACCAGATGGCAGCAGGGTTGCCTGTTTCCCCAAGAGGGACAGCAAGTGGTGATTCTGGGTCAGAATGTCACAGCTCCGTCAGTTCACATAGCAACAACGAGGAGGGTTTTGGTGGAACCAAACCCACCTTTCTTACCCAGACAGGTGGGGTAGGGGAGGATTTTGTAAGACGCTCTGGAGATTTCTCAAGAAGACAGCTATCACTGACTGATGGAAACCAGCCTACGGTACCACGACAGAGTAGTGCTGGTCCTCAACGGCGCATCGACCAACCACCACCTCCCACCCAGACTGCACCCAGAGGGCGAACTCCACCCAATCTATTAACCTCCACCCCCTATCCACGTCCCTGTAATACTATGATGTCATCATCACCTGATTGGCCCGGAAGTGGCGCGCGGCTTCGACAGCAGAGTTCCTCCTCCAAAGGCGACAGTCCAGAATCAAAGCATCGTGCCCAGCATAAACAAGTGTGTATTACTTCATGTTGCTTAACACATAAAGTACAGTGCTAACTAAGATTCTAGTTGTGTGTAATGAATTTGTGTTTAAATCTGTCTGCACTGTGGAGTCTTTATTATGGGTCTTTATCAAAACTTAAGCAGGTGTTGTTAATACAGCCTGTGGTAGGTCTGAATTTGCTAGTTTTAATTAGAATCAGTGGGCTTACCATGCTACCAATCATCCACCCTCAGATATTGACTGTTACCACTGGCAGTAATTTTTCTCAACAGTTTGACAATGTAGCAGACAGGAAGGGCATTTGCCATATCCACAATGCATTACTCTCTCTCCTGGGAATTGATTGATTGCTTCAATTGATTGATGAAAACCCTGAGGCAGCTGATCGTCTATGGCAACATCACACACGCTTATTAGATCATAAGGCCCCTCTCGGTTCTTTCTCTAACAGAGAAAGAAATCTTTTTGTGAATAGTTAGTCTTAGAATAACTTTCATTTTACCTAGACAAAAAGATTAACATCAGTTAACCAAACTGAACTGAAACATAGCTCAAAATGAAATATGTTTTCTTATAAAAATGAAGGGAGACCAAGATAAGACCAGATTATTGCCACTGTTATTACCCCACAGTGTACTAATACTATATAACAATGGCAGGGCATGTTGTGCTACTGTATATGGTAAGCAGTCACATTGGAACCCTCCATTCAACAGTCTTTTATTATAGGGCTTTCATGCTACAGGGTTTTCATCAAGTTAAATGGTAATAAAAATATACCTTTATTATATACATTGGTTGACCATTGATTGAATGCATGCAAAAAGTTTTTTTTTTATTGTGTTCACTTGTTTACCGAAAACCTGTAACAAAATTATGACGATAGTAGAATTGACAATTGGTTGAGATATTAACACTTACCTTCAGATAATTAAGTTGTTACCCCTTTGGCCATTTTTTCTTTCATTTTAACCAAATTTAATAAGGTTTATGCTTGCAACAAGATGCAATTTGCCTGTGGGGTAAAAAATAAACTGAATTCAGGATAGTTTCTTCTAGTTTCATGATAAATATTTAGCATCAACTAAATATTTTGTTAGAGAAAGGGTCACTCCTATGACCTCATTCCCTTCTTGTGTCATAATTAATTAATGCTGTGTAATCATGCTTATATGGCATTTGTGCTTATTACATAGCCTTATGTCATCATAATCCACATGTGCCAACGTGTGTATGTGTGTGTGTGTATGTGTATCATTTTATCTTTAGTTTATTCATGCATGTGTGTTTGCATGTGTCCCACAGGCCCCCTCCCCAGTGATCCCCAGTGCACTGGACCGTACTGCTGCCTGGTTGATGAATGTGCCATATATAGAGCAGGAGTCTGAGGCAGAGCTGGGCAGAGACGAGCACACGCAAGCTGAAAGGGTAACATACCCGTCACACACACCTACACTTACCTGTACACAGCAGAAGAAAACAAGGCTCATGCAAGGCACTTTGGGAAATGAGTCATCATCATGCAGTTATGTAACACAGACAGGAGGATCCTCTCAGTCTTAGTGCTTCAACATTCATATTTCAGTCTGAGCTGGGTGCTTCTATACAGAAAGTTAAAGTGTTACAATTCTACTTGTTTGAACAATGAGGGCGGGTGCAAAGGGTCGGGCAGAAGTGTTTGAAAATTGTTTGCAGTTGTGTTTGGCATCATATGTGTTGTGGAATGAGTGTCGTTCATCTTTATTAATAATCTGTACAAACTGCATAAAAGGTGTAAATACGTATTATTCACCCAGCAGGGTGCTAGTAGCTGTCACCCTGCAAGTCTTGCCTGGTTTACCACTGAAGTAGTGTGCATCTAGTTGGCCAGCTATAGTGACTGAGACACTACACTGAGTGCATAAATGAAGCCACGTACCAATCAAAATTACATTTCAAAGCAAATATTACATTCATATGTCCCTAAGCTTGTGTGTTCAGGGACGGCTGCTGTTTAAAATGAGATATCACAAGAAAGATAAAAAGATATGTATGTGTTTGTGTGTGTCTGTGTGTCAGTATCAGGCAGAGATCAGTATGCTGCAGGAGAGGCTGCGAGTGTCGGTTCAGAGGCTGGAGGAATATGAGGCTCGGCTGAAGGGACAGGACGACCAAGCTCAGAAGATGTTACTGGAGTATCAGGCCCGTCTGGAGGAGTCAGAGGAGAGACTGAGACGTCAACAGGAAGACAAAGACCTGCAGATGAAGGGCATTATCAGCAGGTGGGGGATTCTGCTGTTATTAAATGAACTGTTCTCCTACAAAAATGGGTGTCTTAACAGTTTTTAAGAATTCCAGTAAACGTTGCACTAAACCAGTGCAAAAGGTGCTGGTGAGGGAGATAAAATAAAGAAGACAGAAAGAAGGAACTTATACTTAGAGGATATATACTGAGGTTATGTATCACCGTAAATGAATAGCATTTGCTGAAATGCTGTTTATTTGCACACACCTTTTGTGTTGTTTTAACGCCTGGTTCAGTAAAGGAATTATGCAAATCAGGTAACGCCGGAAATACACCCACCAAATCTGTGTTGAACACAATTTACACGCTGCAGTTTCCAATCTTGCGGGTAAATTCAGAGAGTCAGTGCAGGATGCAGCAGACTACAGTGATCTGGTATATTTTACTGGAAATATACAGGATCTGGATATATACAACATATATGCCTACATATATGCTTACGCACTTGCCCTTGTCCTCTCACTTCATTTCATTCTCTCTCTCTGCATCATGCTGCCATTGGTCTACATTCAACAGTTGGAGCTATTACGAAACTCTCCATTCTTAGCTTGGTGGGACCAATGTGCATTAATAGCAATAATCGCAAGAGGCAATCTATAATGTGCCTAATATACATAGAAAGGATGCATGTTTGCATTGAAAAGAATGACATAATTGCAACTGGTTTGCGGGAAGTTTGTGAATAGGACACTGTTTTTGCACTGAATTGGTGCCTGCCAAAGTGATACAATCGTGTAGGTCAGTGTGTTGTTGGCCCTCAGCTACTGGTGTATTAGTAGCAATCTGAGGAGATAGAGAGCTCTTCAAAGACTGTTTGATTTCCTCAAGGCAGAATTTACAGAGAGCTGTTTTTCTCCAAGACTGATGTTATGGGCCAGTTATTTATGGCCGCAAGCACTGGATCAAAGGCAGAGGAGGAGGATATATAACAAGGCTGGACTGAGTGTGTGTTGATGTTTTGTGTTGATGCAGGTTGATGTCTGTGGAAGAGGAGCTGAAGAAAGATCATGCTGACATGCAGGCTGTGGTGGACTCCAAGCAGAAGATCATTGATGCTCAGGTATGACTGACATTCAAAACATGTTGGCTTGTTATTATAATTATGATAAAATGGAAGTCATACATTGTTTGAGGCATGTCCCCCATGGGGCAATGCTAGATTTAAGTCTGGCGTTTGTCATTCCCCAGTCCCACCTCGCCCTCAGTAATTTCCTGTTTTCTCTCTTACTATTCCTATGTATATTACAACATTTTAATATTAAACTTGATTCAGCGTTGTCACATTTTTATCACAAATCACCTGTCATTCTGTCAGGAAACCTTCCTGCAATATGTATGAATGCTTTTTTTAACAATGCAAGATTAGCTACCAAATTAGCATCATTAATGATTATTAATGTAAATTTTTGACATGCCCCTGTGATGCCATTCTATGTGATGGTGTTTTGTTCTTCAGAAAAAAAACTGTGGTCAATGCATTTACTCAGTTTAGGGATTTCCTGTGGGTTGCAGGTTTAATGTTGCGTGGTTGTGTTTAACAAAACAAAATGCTATAATGTATTTGTCAGAGTGGAAATCTATGCCCTGGTGATTAAAATTACACCAAGCAGGCCAGCTCCAGTGTCAATATTCCTGGGTAATGTTTACTCCCTGACCAACAAAATAGACTTTATACAACTTCGCTTGGTGATACACCGTGCATATAGCAAAAGATTTATATATATTTTAATTGAGACGTAACTTTATGACAATATATTTTACTCGGCGAGTCTCTCTCTGAGCTATAGTTTATATTTATTGTAATTTGTGGCTTAGACCAGCATTATTTTTTGGTAAATATATACTGTGTGTTTAATGTTTGCATCTTGGTTTCCAAGGAAACTACAGTTTTCTTTCCTTTCATGTAGGAGTTAATTAAGCAATTAAGCGAAATGAGTGTTGTCATGGATAACATTTGGTCACAAGCACAAGCCAAAGGAACATCATCACAGCCATGCTATTATTTGTAATTACACACAAGTCCTATTGCTGATACAGTTTTACAGAGTTAAAAGAATAATTAATGATATAAACCCAATAAACATCTCTAAAATCAATCGAAACATGTTTATATAAATATTTATATAAATAGTTATAATGCGCAATTCGAAAACTATATCCAATAAAACAGTAGAATGTAAATAGTTGGGAATAGACTATAGAACAAAATAATCAATAAACCTTAAGTTGCAGATAAAAACAAACAGCCAATCAGATTACATAGTCAGACTTCACTGTTGGCGTGCAGAGATGTTCTTATGCTATGATTAAACGTTTACTTTTGAAAACACATTTAAAAAAATATGAGCTCATAATTATTTACAGAACCCACTTTACAACTGCAAGTTGAATGTGTAAGTTAGCAGGAAACATCCACAGATAAGCTGAAGAACTAACCATCACATTAACATAAAAAAACACAGTATTGTATAACGGCTGGCGTAGCAAAGTTTCTCTGTGGCACTTTAAATTCCTCTTTATTCAGTCTTATAAGAATAACGTAACCAAATTTTTTCTTTACCTTGTTTGTAGGTTAAAAATATTTGCAAGGAATGCAAAGATATGAAATATAGCTGGTTGGTATAATATTAACATTTAGGATTTGTATAAGGCCAAAAATTCTAAGCATGACTCTCTCTCTCACTTTCACTCTCTGCAGGAGAAACGGATAGCATCTCTGGACGCGGCTAACGCGAGGCTAATGAGCGCCCTGTCACAGCTAAAAGAGCGCTACAGCATTCAGACGCGCAACGGAATCTCTCCCACCAACCCCACCAAGCTGCAGATCACGGAGAACGGAGAGTTTCGTAATAGCTCCAACTGTTGAATGTAGACCAATGGCAGCATAATCCAGAGAGAGAGAGAATGAAGTGAGAGGACATGAGCAAGTGCGTAAATATTTTGTAAGTGAATAATGAGAGAAATCAACGCAGGTGAGACTTTACTAGTGGACGGATACTGAACAAATCAACCTTTTACAGCTGGTATACTGATTGTTTGTGCTGTGAAGCCCATTTGATACATGGGCTGTTGAGACTACTGTTCAAAGTCTTCATTAAGGACACACCACTAGATGTTCTTTTATAAATCACAGTAGCTAACTGTAAAATAAAAAACTGCACCATACAGTTGATACAAAGACCTACTAACCTGCGGTTTCTTCCAAAGTCACTTCACTTGCTTCAGAATAAGTGTTCTCTATATACAGCCTTTGAAAAATCTAGGTTTTGTGTGTTACGTTTATTTATTATGGCATTGAAAACCTTTGGAAATGACTGAAACTAAAGAATGAACCACTTTTTAATCCCTGTCCTCCATATGTCACTTCCTGTTTCTGTTTATACCAGTTTGTCCCTATGACTGCACTTTGTATCTCCATCATGAGATGCCTTAAAAAATTGGCTCTGAATATCTCAAATTATTTTTACAGTATAGATGAACATCTATGAAAGATTTTAATGTACATAGATTTTACAAAAAATATATTTTACATTCTCCATCTACAAGTTTCCCCTTTCTTTTATAAAAAGAAACATTTTTTATTTTAGTTTGGTTTTTCATCTGGAAAACATTTTTGAACAGCAAATATTTCACTTTGTAAAGAATACACTGCAAGTTAATCCTGGTCCACTTTAATAATGACAAGACCTTTAATTAGCACAGACTGCTCAGACAGAGCAGACCTGATGTTATAGTTGAATACTAGAGCAGATACTAGATGATTTTAGCTTGTTGGTTTCAAGAACTGCTTTATCTCATCTTTTCTCCTTACAATGTTTGGGAGACAGTTTTGCATTAATTTTCCCCCTCTGTGAAGCGTATTGGTCTCATTTTGCATCCCAACTTGTTCCCATTCTTGTTCTCTTTGATCAAGTGATTTCCTTGTAAAGGAAATATTCATAGTCTCTTTATTAAGGAGTATTTAATTTGTACATGTGCATTTATTTTTTGTATGTGTTGCCTCATCAGTCCAGTTTGCTGCACCCTTGCCATTTCTGCATTTAGAGTTTGTATATTTTTGTATTATTTTAATAAACAAAGATTTTGCATTTATTATGCTTGGAACTGAGGTGCAGCAAATTGCTAATAGCTACGCTACTTTTACCTTGAACTTGAAGACAGATACGTGATATGTCTTTATTTTGTTGCAAAGATATACAGATAGGTAAGATGGGACGTGTAAGATAGAAATGATATTTTTTTTATTTTTGAGGAGACCTCTCTGTATATGGGCTCTGTGTGGGAGTATCATGTGAATATAATTTAATATTATATAAAGCGACCCCCAAGGTGACCCCAGAGGGAATGAAATTGTTGTTTTGATTTGTTTATTCTGAGTTGTATCTGAAATGTGGTATCAGATTGAGAGGCACCATTCTAGCAGAATCCACAGGATTTACAAGCACAAACTGCATCCCTCACTCCTGCTTCTGAAAGGCCTTTGAGGACTATGCACTTTTTCCCCTGACTGAAGTCCTTCTTTGTGTCCACCTTGGGTTTACTTCACTCCACGAGTAAGTAGCAAACTTAGGTGCTCATAAATAAGCCAGTAAAGTACTCTTACATCATAGCACTGTATGACTCATTTTTACTGCTTTATTTTTTACCGTTATCATTCATAACATTGTGGCCAAATTACATGTAGCCAAAAGGTTTTTGTACAAACAAATGTCCGCGTGCAGCGTAAATTCCCAGACGTATGATTGGACTGCATTAAATACCTCATCCAATCACATGCCCTTATTTATGACCTGATAAAATAGTTTTGCATGTACTAATTGCTTCAGCACTGTCTATATTAAAGGAATCAGTGTCTAAGATCCTTTAAAATTCATTTGATCAACATTTAAACTCAACTTGGGAATAGCGTGTGGTTGCACAACAGGGGATCGATATTTTTGATGAGGCTGTAACTTCATTTGTTCATGTTCTGTTTTTAATGAGGCCTGAGGCCTTGCAGAATCAATGTATCTACTTACACTTCAGCCACATGAGAAGCTTCTAGCAAGCCCAAAAAAAAGTTTAGAACAGTATTGAATTAAAAAAGACGGCCGTCATCTCAGTTCTTTTCATCTGATGTGTCTTTATCTGGCTTCTGTTCCATTTAGAAAACTTTTGAGGTAAAAATATTTGCTCATTGTTTTTTAGCAATCAATGTGAAATAGCTAGGTGAAATAAATGCTATAAAGATAAAAGATATACAAATCTATAAATGAATACACGCTATGTTGTATGTTTTATAATCCTTGTAGAAAAGATTTTTGTAATTATGTTTAAAGTATTGGTTGAACATTGTTTTAGGGCAACTATAAAAAAAACAATACTGTACAGAGAAATTCGTCCATGTTAAGAACTATACATTTGTGGCTGTGCAATTTATGTACATTTGCAATTAGAATAAAGTTTTATTTAGTTATTTCATACACCTGCTGTGTTGTCTTTGTTACTGAATCATAATATATCAAATATATGAGAGGTACCGCTGTGTTTCGATGAGTTCATTCATCTTTAATGATCTATTTCTGATGTTACATGCTTTCAAAGTGCTCCTTTGCATGATTTGTAACATTTATGTCTATAACATAAATGGCAAGACCAGTTACTTGCCAAAAGTTTAATACTTAGGGTTTAAAAAACAGGTTAAGCTAATGTAAGCATTATTTTTACTATATACTAATTAAAAAAACTGACAAGACTTTGAATACATGTAACTGGCATATAAACAGCTTTCTGACTGTTTATGGAGATGCAAGATCTGATACAAAACTTTATTGATACTTGAGCTGTAAGCTGCTGGACTTGGAGATTAATCAAAGCTATTAATACACCAGTTCTGCTTATTTAATTAATGTGTTTTGTCTGTGTATTATTTAGCACACACAGTCTCAACTGTATCTCAACAGTGATGAAAACTTAATTACGGCATATTTATATTCCTTCTAAAAACTTCATTGACAATCTCAGATCGTCACCAGACATTTCTCAAGGTCATTTCTGTTCCTGAGAGCTGAGGGAAAAAAACACAGACAGCTAAGTTCAGACAAAAGAGAAAAACTTTGTACATTTAAAGACGAGGAAAAAGAGGAGTAAAATTCACTCTGCACGTTCCAGCGGGAAACCACTTGAACTGATATAAGGGGTTTCCAGGAGCAGGGGTTTGAAGCTTGAAGGTGGCCGCAAATCACTCGCCTGACTACATTTACTGAGCATTAATAAGCCCTCAGTGTAAAAAATATCTTTACAATTGTGGCCGCATGCTGTGCTGGTCAGAAATACTGTACTGTGAATAGAGGATACTGGGGATGGCAAAAATCTGTTAAATTAAGTTTCATCAAGACTAATTTATTAAACTAATTTTACTTCATTTTACAAGACAAATCTGTTATTACATTATGTAAAAAGAAGCAGATAGAACCATATGATAGACAAGAGAAGATGATTTAAAAAAATTGCTTTTAAGGACTAACGTCTTTAAGTTTTGCACCCAAGTGTCAGGTCAGCGTTTCTCAGTGGAAAATGTATTAATGAAGATCATGGCAGAGCTATCGCTCCCTTTTCACAGACAAATTGGCTAATCCCCCTTTAAACTCCCACCGCTATTATTTATAAATATCAATCTTATTACCTTCCTCTCACCACATAAATAGCCCATGTTCTATATCTGTTTGTGTGTGTGCATGTGTGTATTCCCCACTGTAAAGAACTAATGACTAAATTCAATGCAACCACATGAAACGTTACGGAATTCTGCTCACAGCATTCCGCTTGGGCCATTTAGGAAGATAGAAACTCAAGTATATATTCAATTTCGTTTTTTGATTAGCAGAAGCAAGCTGCGGTATACATTATTCATTGCGTGCATTCCGCCAAGAAAATGATGCTAGCATGACCCCAACCTAATGCACCATCACAAGGAATATTACCAGCGCTCATTTAAAAGCAAAAATTTCTTCTGGGCACATTAGCTTTGCCACACACACACAAAATGTCCCTACTGTCATTTCAAAGTTTGAGCAAGACAATGTGTTTAAAAATATTCAGTGGTTATCTGGCATTGGTTGATTGTGCATCTATTTTCCAGTTTACAAGTACTATTCAAATGAATCTAGAACTGAATTTATTTGTCAATTATCTTGACAATCTCATGAGGAAAACGTGGTAATGAACAGTTTAAGATGTTTCTTTTATTAGTGGATGTTTAACAACTTTTTGATTGCATGTCAACATTGAGACTTGAGGACGTGCTGTAAATTGGTGGGCTGCCGCCTGCCTCTCTGAAGTCAGGGAGCGTTCCAGCGCAGCGGTGAGTGGTGTCGATGTACAGAATGCCCACTGAAGCCATCGATAAGCAGATAAGTACAGTTGCTCGGCTTGCAGTTCCTAAAAAAGACACTCAGTGTACGTAGTATGTAACACAGTAAGCACCTGAATTTTCATTGTCTTCTGACAATGTAGACACTTAAGCTAAGAGCCAATATGGAAGAAGCAGCATATTAATTTAATTGAATTGTGCCATAACACAAATCAAATTGAAGGCTCAAAGCAAAAAGTGATTTCAGTCTATAATTAAATAGGGAACCAATGTGCATGATATCAGTAATACACAATACAGCTTAAGTTATCTGAATAGTATATAACTTTGGCATTCATTCCATGAAATAACAGTACTAAAACATTACTAAAACATTACTTTTTTGAGTGGTTGAATTTCATATAAATATGACACACATTTGATCAGCTTCTGTGTTTGAGAATCAAACTTATGACCTTAGCATTCCACATCCATTTGAGCTATTGACTTGCCTTTTGAAGGTCGGACCCAGTCTCATGGTTCCTTTGACACCAAGAACGTGCAGGAAAATGGCAGCAATGCATTCTTTTACCCGCAGGTAATTAAACTGCCTGGTGTATTTTGGGAAGACTTGCTCTAAACACAAATGTCTGAGAAAATCTGCAAGGCCTTCTATCTAATGACTAACCAGCCTCTGCAACAAAAGCTTCCTCAGGAGAACCCACACTCATATTTGTCCTGTTGGCATAGCAACAGCTTGAGTGACAGCTCAACACAAAAATTTTAGCAAAAAAAGTTTTTTTAGGAATAGTTCAACCAAAAATGAAGAATTGTTTTGTAGCTTCTGCCACACAACAGTTAACGTGACCATGAGCTGTCAAACAAAAGGACACTATAAAAATACCGTATAAGTGGTCCATACAACTTGCAATATCATTAATGCCAAAGATATTTTTAACACAATTTCAGAAGATTCTAGAAAATAGCATATGAGTCATACAGAAATTTCACTTGAATGACAGATGTTTTTTGGGGGGGCAAACTACTCCTTAAAAATGCAAAAACAAAGAACTCCAGGTGAGGTATGTCTTTGAAAAACCATTTAAGGACAATAAAATCATCCTTCCTGTGCTCAAAATCATTGCAGCTAGGTCAAATATCCTTTTTCTGCACTTCTCCAATGTCTAGTACACTCTTCCTCATCCGTATCATCTCCACTCTGAATCAATTTGTTCAAGTGTCCTTTGGAAAGAAATATTTTAAGTTCCTCTCTCTTCCTCTGCTTCCATAGAGAATATGTACTTCCTCTGCTACTTTATTTCTGTGACATTTTCAGATGCTACGTGGGAAAAAGTCAAGGTCATATTCATAAAGTGAAAGTTTGTTATTTATACTTATGACAGCGCACTGTATCACACAAACACGGAACACCTGTAACACAGAAGGATGGATTTCAAACCACAGGACAACGTTATTAAAACCTAGAAAAAACTAAATCCTCATGCAGTAAACAACATCCCACAGCACAAGCCTTGCAATTTTCTCTCATTACTTTCCTCCTTTGCTCACCCACAGACAACATAATGAAAAACAATTATTTAACAATCACAAAACCAACCAGGCAAACTGCAATCCTCTCATACGTGCACTGGGCCCAGATGGCCAAGAATCCAAACACAGTTTCTTGTGTAGATTACTGCATTCAGCTGCAGTGTAAGCAGATGTTCTTCCTTGGCTTCTGGCCTGAAGGTTATTGTACTTGTGATTTAAAGGGCAAAAGTACTAATGACAGAGACATAACTTAATCACACACTTAAACGCACCTAATAAGTTTATACAAAGATCGCAGGAAAAAATGCCTCAGTCATTTGTGCAAATTCTCCACAAAAGCCTCTGAAAATAATCAGTGCAATACTGTTGGCAAATTTACAATCATGGGTTTGTTATTTTACTCTTATATTTGACTATTATATTATATTCTACTGTTATATTTTCTCACACATTTACAATGACAAGCATAAATTAAAATTTCACACTTGACAATTTGGTTTAGACTTATGCCACAAATCAATTTATAATCAGTCTAACAGCACAAACACATTGCATGTAAACACAATGAAAACATGAATAATCTCTTTTTCTTTTCATCAGACACCACAAACTGCTTTGTATAAGAAATATGCATAACTCAAGGTTAAATTAGTAGATACTAACTAAAAATGTGCCTACAAAGTCCTTTCTGCCTCATGCCCACATACACGTCTCAATTAAAGTGTGGCTGACTCCACACTTTCCTTAGAAACAATAGTTGCCTCACCTTTATTTCCCTCAGGCCTATACACTAAACAAAGCCTAAGTATACACAGTATATGGCTTACATGCAGACACACCAACCCTCTTATAGGTCATTAGGTGTCCACATTTCCTTGACCGAAAGAGACAGGGGAAGAGTCACCAGACAAATGCAAAATTCCAGAGGATTTCCTGAATTTGTCCATTATAAACACACTAGATGACACCTGCAACAAACATGTCAATAATTAACATCCTGATAGACTGATGCTTGTACTCCTATTGGTCTGTATACACAAGGGGTTATTAAACAATGAAAAGATTTGAACAACAAAAGCTCACTGGTACAATGGCACAGTTCTTTGAATGTGACTCAATGCTAAATGTATAGAGGAACTTTAACTCTGCACATAAATGTTTTCACAGTGACAGCTGTTTATTTGAATAAAACCACATTGTCAGCCTCACATCTTGCTCATGGTCTGTCTCAATACTGGGATTAGCATTGACCTCCAGTAAAACAGGCTTCAAGTTTTTCATCAGCAGGATGTCAAAGCCCAGGATCAACAATGGTGACACATTATCTTTTGTATTTTTGCTATTTTAACTTAAAATTAACCAATGTCAATAAGTAAATAAAGTCAAAAGTTTTGGGGCTTTTAGTCAGAGTTAGCAATGTGTGCTAGCTCTGTCTATTTAACCTTTGCTAGCTCTGAGGCATCTATATGCTAGTGTAATTGTATTGTTAATATAGTCTTTCTCTTCTGTAATAATGGACCACACATTTCATGACTCATCTGTGTGTTTACTGCCTGTGCTGCAGCTGTCAGAATGAAGGTTGCCTCCGTGCACATTAAGAAAATAGTTAGTAAGGTGCACCGCTTCCTCCAAACCGGAATTAAAATATAGTTGCTGAAAAGATTTCAGGAATCCGTTTGTTTGACTGTAATTAAAGCTTTATATTTATAATATTCAGACCTTTGCAAACCAACACAAAGGCATGCATCAGAAAATCCAAGAAAATATTGTTTGTTTTCATCTATTGAAATCTGCCCACCCTCCAGCAAATCTCTGCTGCCCTCTGCAGCTTCCTTCGAAAATGTTACACACACAAACACACACACACACACACAATTTCAGGTTTTCCTCACCTACACCAAAGATAACATAAGTTAAAGCAAATACTATTAAGCCTATGTAAAGGAGAAAAAAGCATGGTCAAAATTTAACCAACTGATTTATGCTATTCATAAATGTAAGATTAATTGTCTTCTAAGCAGTTCTTCTGGGACATGTGGAGGGGGCTGAAATATGCAAACCGTGTAACATCAAGCTCTTAAAATAAACTTCACAATCAGTTATTCACAATCAGTTAAAACCGGCCACTAAACTACTTAGCAAAATTTTACTGTGATTCTGTGCCAGCCAATTACAGCAAACCAATAGGTACACCAGACTTAGACTTAGACTAGCTTAGACTTAGACACAGAGATATCCAACACTGATGAAGAAAGATCATGAAAGGACGCAGATTGTACACAATCTCTGTGTGTGGTCTGGTAATTATTCTTCAGACTATTAAAAGACAAGCTTATCTAATGTCCACATGATACAACTGTGAATATGAGTGTGGCTATAGTGTGTGCGAATACAGTACAGTGTTTACATATGGAACAGAAGTTATTTTAGAGG
>JAZGTJ010004053.1:0-32455 GCA_036877575.1 Botia almorhae
TTTCAAACCAGAGGTGTGAAAAAGCACCTCTGAAACAGGGGGGTGTTGTGACCCTTTAAAAATCTTTTGATCTAAAGGCTTAAATCTCTGAAATTAGTCTTGAAGTCAATATATATTTTTTTCAATTTACATTTTAAATTTACAGGTTTTTTTTAAATAAGCATTTTAAGCCAAGGAAAAAACATTTTATGACCAGACAATGAAGGAAGTGTGCGCAGCATTCATGAGATCCATGAATCCACGAGATTCATCCTCTAATGCTGTTTTATGGTCTGTACATACAGTAATTCTGATACTTTAATTTGTGTTATTGTATAGTTTTATGACTTTCATATTATTTTAACATGTAAACATTGCCTTACCCCGGATGACCTTTGGAGCTGCAGGGCAGAGTAGGGGAGGAATGAGGGCGTGGGGGGGTGGAGCTATTTGTGCTAAAGGAGCCAGAGGAGGAGGAAGAGCAGGGTCCAGGAGACTGGCCTTTGCTGTGAGATAAGGAAGTGGGTCCAGGAGGAGCAGATGGTCTGCCGTCCTCCACTGAAACATTGAAACATTCCACATCATCCACAATCATTTCATCACTCTGCTACTCTAACACAATTACATCACAACATTTTTTTAATGATAAAGTCCGAGACTGATCCAAGGTCAGTGTGAGAAGATCATCCCAGCTGAAGACTTTGTCTCACCCTGTTCTAAATACCTTTTATGTCTTACTAATAACACATCGGTTTTCTTTCATGTTTTGTCACCATGGTGATGTTATCTTACTGACTGGAACAGATAAAACTAACTGCCTTGAGACTAGTGACAGTCTTGGCATCAGTTAATTAAAATGGCCTGGAATATAATGACAAATAACAGTTTTATCATAGCTATCAAATTTCTAACTATTATTAAAATTTAAAATAAATGATTTGTAAAAAGTTAGACATTTTTTAAATAAAAACAAGGTTTGATGGAACATACACATGAAAATTACTAAAACAGCCAAAATCAGTCCCATCCCCAATATTGTTTCATAATTATTTTTAACAGAACATTTAGTGATTCTTACCAGCTTCCTCCTGCTCCACACTCTCCACAGGGTCTGACTCTCTCCTGCCTAACGTCTCTTTACAGCTCCTGGTCTTGCGGGAGATCATTTCATCATCAGTCCCCTCTCCACTGTCCCCCTGTGAACAGACCCAGAGTCAGTGACCCAGCTGTGCTAAACAGCATGTGTTAAGCTCACTGTTTTCATCTCCTCACCCTCACTAAAGCTTTTTTCTTCTTCTTGATGTTGGAGTTGATAGCCAGTGGGCTGTTCCTCTGAAGTGAGTTCTTCTCTGTACTCTTGCTGGCTGATCCAGGGCCACTAGCACTCATATTCCAGCGCCTACCGCCAAACAGCTCGATGGCCTGGGCAAGTGTGGGTCCCTCAAATTTATGGTCCTCCTAGACAAGGTAGAGTTTTTACAGCAATGATGCATAATAAAATCAACAACCAACGCAATTTAGCTCTTAGCTCAAGTCTTAGCAGAGTTAGCCGAGTTAAAGCTGCAATATGTTTCTAATAATGATTTGTAAATTCAGCAGTGTATGATTTCCCGGAAAATGCTAGTTTGGCTTCATTTGACAGATGTAATGAAATGTAAAGTAACTTCATATTTTATTTATGGAGGTAGGGAGATGAAAGAGGCTGTCTGCAATACTACCCTATATTTACAGTGCTAAAGGAATGGGAGAGCTTGATAAGGCACATGATGTACTAGATGATATTTTAAGTATGGTACTCATCATATTGTATCATTGAATCCCTGGAACATCAATCTTCTGAATCACATCCTCTGCTGTAGAGTTCTACTGTTCAACTGTTCTATCTCATAGAACCTTGGCCTAGTAAAGCTACTGTGTATGTAGTTTTCGTTTATAAGTGACCCTATTTAAAATTTTCCACATGAATAATTTTAACTGTACCTGATACAGGCTCACATACTGTCTGCGCAGCCACTGCAGCCTCTGGTCAGGAAACTTTCTCATCTTCCTGATGGCACTGAGAAGTTCCTGCAGGCCCTCATGCAACATGCGTGCCGTGTGCTTGGGGGCTACAAAGTGAAGCAGCCTGTTGTCTGTAGTGTGCATTCCATAGAGCAGTGTGACACTGTTTTCACTAGTGTTCATGTTAAACAGTTTGTGTTGTAGACAGACATGGTTAATGTCCACTCCAGGATGACCCATAAATACAGCCTTTACAACATTAAGGTCCAGGAGTCCATCAGACAGTCCGCAGTGCAGCTGGCCAACAGGTAAGTGGTCTGGGAATGGTGGAGGTCCCATGAGGCCTCTGGATCTTCCAGCTAGGATGCAGCTGCTGCGTGGTTTGGACCAGGTGAGGAAACAGTTATCAGGTTGCAGACGGAGACAGCAGCGGGCAGTGAGGTGGGTCTCTGGGTCATAGTGGATAACCGTTGCCCCTTGGAGGAGGAACTGATGGAGATCTGGCTGCAGTGAGAGCACATACCATGGAATGAGCTCTGTACCATGGGTGAAGGGTCCACGCACCTCCTCTAGGGTCTGAAGGTCTGCATCTTTAGCCAGCTCAAGTGGGTCTCCTTCAGAATCGGAGAGGTCCCCTACCAGAAACCTGCAGAAGTGACATGAAGCACGTTACCAAGAGGTGAAGCAGAGATCAAGGATCAAGTGATGGAATAAACAGAACTCTGCCTGAGAAACTGCTCAGTGTCACAGGTGTCATCATGTCACATTAGTCTTGCGAGAGGGGCTGATGGGAACAGGCATTATTGAAGAGCATGTGTACATCTGACACTGATTCAATGCACTGTGCCAGAAATTATGTCTTGATCTTATGGTGTTAGTCTTACTCTCAAGACCACATAAATATGGTTCTTAAAATGTCTGACCTGAGCCATGTTGGTTTGGGTTTAGGATTAGGTCCTTGGGGGTTTGGTATTAGTCTGAGCTCTGAGGGTCTGGGCTTGACTTTGAGGGTCTGTGGTTTCAGAAGAAGGAACTTCATGCATTTTAGTGTGCAAACACAACAAATGTCAACTGAAAGACTGCATGAAACCATTCCAGTTAGTGTAACTGTTGAAACACAACATTCAAGAAACTTACATGACACGGGGTGAACTGGTAGCTTTCCTTGAATTTAACGGAAGAGAAAGACAGAAAGAACATGGTTGTCTGAGAAATGACAGAACCTGTTGTCACATGGGCAAATCCATTTCTGAATTTCCCTCTGTGCCCAAACACAGCACGCTCTATTTTTATATATAAATTAGTGGTACAAGGTTTAACACATATGAGATGTTCCTGAGACTCTAGGGAGAAAAGATATATACAGAGATATATCAAAGCCAGGCTTAAAAGAGCCTACAACACAGACACTGAGATTCTCCAGAAACCTTCCTGACACAGTATTAACAACTAACACGAGCACCTTCCTCCAGATGACAAACCAGCCCCAGCACTGAGAACAAACAGAACTAAAACTCTGCACTTCTCTGTCCAACAACACAACATGGAACTAATGCTCTGTACATGACCCAACAAACAGGTCTGTAGCACATTTAATAGAACGTTCATAAGGACTCTTTTTTTTCTTTTACTGTGTTTTGAAATAATGATCTGTCAGATTAGGAGAATAATAACTTCAATAAGAAATTGAGTGTGTATGTTCACTGAGTATTTTTCAGATAGAATTTAGATAGAATTCCAGCCACAACCTTCATAAAAACATAATGAATATCTAATGAAGATATATAAATGCACCACAAATACATGAGCAGCTGATGCACTATAATGCTTTGGACCCGCAGAAAGTAATATTGGTTAGCAGAAAAAGCACAGAGGATTTTGGTATTACACCAACATCTCCGAAGATAAGAGCTTTTAATAAACGTGATACATTTACAAACAAAGTCCAAAATTCACACTGCCGAGCACCAAATTAGAGTAATGTAGCAGGCAAATAAAATGGAGTAATATTACTTTCAGTAACTTTATTAGGAAACATATTTTAAATACTATTGTAAGAACCCTCATGAACCCACTTTCAAAAGTCCTCATAAGGGCTGACTGCACTCAATGCTCTGTTAGCTGCATACAAACAGTCTAAATAATGTGATAAAACATTTATCACAGTGATAAATGTATAAAAACATCTATGTAAAACACAGTTTCATGGCCAGTAGAAAATGTTAACAAGTTGGTCATTTACTTTCCAATGGTGCGGCAGGTGCCTATGGATTGGATCTGGATTGTGTTCTGGGTGTTTGTGAGGAACACTCACTGGTTCCTGATCTTGTCTTTGAAGGAACTCTTGAGACAAACGTTAATCTCTCGTGTCTTCTCCTCAGGTTCCTCTGCCTCCAGGCTTCGATTACAGCTGCGAATGGTCTGCAGAATGTTATTAACGGTCGTCTCCTTGTCTGAGCTGTGGAGTCCATCACTTCCTGCTCTCTCCAGAAAACGCTGCTGACCGCTGTAGTCTGAGAGGAACTGTGGAGGGTACAGAGATTAGTGGAAAGAACCACAAATTTGGACAACAACATCATATTCAGGGGTTTAAAAGCCTTGATGAATGATTAAATAGCCACCAAAGTGACAAAATGTCTTTTTCACAGTTTGATCGATTTACTGCTCTTCGTAGAAAGCCAGGAAGCAATTCAGCAGGCCTATTAAACGTTTGATGAAAAAGGTAATTATTGCTCCAGTCAGCCAAAATGGTCTTGGGCTTATTATTGTAACTGTAAAAGGCAATTCAATTTTACCGCAGTGATTCAATTTCCTCTGTTAATCATCAATGCTGTCTGGAAGTACTTCATCCTCACCTCAACAGAATCTTCTTGGGAATCAAAAGATGGACGTAATCCAATAATGCTGGCAGCACCATCCAAAGCCTCACTCAGCTCCTTCAGGAATACGCCACAGAAAGGCACCACTTTGCATCCTGGGATGTTGACAGCACGGTTTACCACTTTCCTGTACTCAGACGAGGACTCGTGTTGGGCCATGGCATCTTTCAGTGCACGCATTGTGTCAATGTCTGCCTGCTCCATAAACTGCCACATCTTCAGCACTTTACGAGACCTGTGACAAGTATGTGATGAGCAGACAGAACTTCAGACCTTCTGAATGTATGTTGCTCTGTCCATCCCACCAATATTAGACTTAACATATCTGTTTTCTCAAAGATCTTATGCTTCATTGCCAAATACTTTTGTTGTACTGTATGCATTTTCTTTGATTAGCTTGATAATCAAAATATTATGATTATTTTTTTCTTGCATCACTGTATTTTTAAATCATTGTTTTATCAATGGTCACTATTATACACCCCAAATGCATTTGCGAAAATAACCACATAAGAGAAAATCAAAATGTTTATTTTAAGAGTGCAGAAAACCACAGACTACAATACTACAACTACCTGCAATTATATACAGCACCATTTGTAGATATATTTCTGGACCCGTGGGCCCCTAGAATCTTTTCATCCTATTAGTGACAATGACAGGCAATGAGACTCTTTTCATGTTACAGAGAAAAATTAACCATTCAAAGCACCAGAAATGTTTCCTGTTTCAATGTATGTCCCACAATGCAAACAGAGAGAACATTTACTCTTATGAGATTGTTTCCTCTGCTAACCAAGCACATGAAGGCATCACATCATACCTGAGACCTGCCAAGAACTCCATGACTGCATTGTAGTTGCCCATATCCCAGCAGCACTTTGCCACATGGACGAGGTACGAGAAGACCTCCCTCTTCTCCTCCATGGAGCCAGCAGTCAGGATGAGCCATGTGACCCATGAGCTCACCTTAACACACAATAAACACTTAATGATAAGTTTCATCAGTCAGTAGAGCAGTGCGAAGACAAATCTGATTCAGTTCAGATTCTCAGCACTTTCCATGTCAATGTCAATATTGGTTGCCACAGTAATAATGTAAGCATAATCTAACAAGCGACTTTCCCCACACAACTTAGGGATCCTATTATATTTTCAGTTTTTCCAAATAGTTGCAGTAGTATTGTTTCTTCCAAAGTATTCCATATTTTGGAAGGAGGGGCTTTCTGGAACCAGGAACTCAACAGCCTATTTTTGATAGACTGGGAAGACAGGTGCAGCAATAAGGTAAAATACGTGCAACATATTGAACGAAAACCTGTTCTGGTGCACCCCAGAAACAAAATCAAGACGACCATAAAAGGCATAAAAGAACCCCTTTGAAACTAAATAAAGAAATGAAAGTTGTCAATGTGGGAAGAGAACACAAGTTTCTTTTCTTTTGTTAATCTATCATGAACAGAAAACATTAGCAACAGAGGCAGTTTATAGATTCATATACACTATATACTGTGTTCAAACTACAGACATTTCAATTAGTTCACTACATAGGAAACCGCTTTAAATCTAGTTCAAGTATAAGCTAGAAAATGTCTTCTGAACAGAGTTGAGAACAGGTCGTCTGGGCAAAGAGAGAAAAGGTAAACACATCTATATAAACTTCATTATTGCTTTTATTTGCTATTCTGTTCCCTTCTGAAGCCAAGAGCAACTGTATTCCTCAATCGTTCTTCATTAAAAAGAACCACTATCATTTGGTGCTTGGTATTTGCTTTATCACTGGAACCATTTCTTATTCTTTACAGCATTAAACTTTCTCTCTCACACTAAATAAATCATAAGTCACCCCACAATTTGTGCAATGTCTTTAGCAAATTTAGCAACCACCTAACAACAACATGGTAACCATTCAGAACACCCTAGCAGTCACATATTAGACTTTAGCAATTGTATGGCAAGTTTAAAACGTTCAGAACAGCATGTGGTGACGAGATTTTAACAGTCAAGCATATATTTGTGATATATGACTGGAACTAACTGCTTTATATTGTTCTTTATCTCTGTTAAATTTCCCTGAAATGTTCAGAAATTGATTTTTTGGCTGCTTATTTAGTTTTCCTGCTACAACACTTCAGGTCTAGTCAGCCAGTACACAAACAAGCATGACTCTTATATTTTAAAATAAATAAGGACCACCAAGGTTACCCTTGAACACAAAGTCATCGAATCTGGCTGTCTCTAATCCTGAGAACTCATAACAGCAATCAGTTTGAGCACAAATATTTATGCAATGGCGTGTTGTAGCTAAAAACATCTCACAGAAAGTCAGTCAGTTACATAAACAGTTCGGCTGGGCCGGGATGCTCAGGAACGTTTAATGCGAGGGGTCCGGTACACTGGGGCCCAGTGTCACTTTGACAGCATTCCACAGGTCACAGCACACAGACATCTGACACATTAAAGCTTATGAAACAGTTAGCAGACACACGCTAGAAGAGACCTCAGAGCCTGAGCGACACGAGTCTGTGTTTAACAACAACTGACCACAACAAAGGCAACAGACCACAGAGACCAACAGACCACAGAGAACAACGACAAATTATGTACAGACACATGGCGATACATTACGGATGTATTAACTGGGTAACACAAGCACAAAAATAACACAACACATTGTTAGTCCGTGAGTGATTCCAAAGGAAGTGTCATAAAACCTGACAAACCAAATTCCTTCTGGAAGTTCACAAAAGACACTGGGATTAACACGTGTCATATTTCTGTTATGTAATCTACTGACACTGTGCTGTGATGAAGAGTATCACACACACTGAAGTCTGTGATCTAGTCTGATGAACAGTTAGGAGATCTTAGATCTAAAGTGTTAAAGAATTACACTGAACAATGAAAGCAGAGTCTCAGGCTGTTACACTATTGGACAGGATATATATAAGAGGGCTTTCAAAGATGGACACACTGTGAAGAGTTGTAGTCAGAGTGAAGGTCACAGTGAGGTTTATATAAACAGGAGAGAGCGTCAGAGCTGTAATATATCGGTACACGTTTATATCTCAGGTTGCAGTCATAACTGACTGTTATTTCTGCTCTAATATCAGAGATCACAAAAAACATTCACTTTGATGTTTAAATTTTTAAATTTTTTGTATTTCAGGTCCAAAGAAGTTCAGCCAGAATTGGTACCATTACGTCATTTTCTCATTATTTTCTCAAAATCAAAACCATCTGATCTTAGAGACAAGTTTGCAACAACTATGACATCATCACTCTACTCTCTGAACTGCATTCAAAAGACAAAACCTGAAAAACCGTCTTCTGGCATGTTTAGTACCAAACATTTAATAAACTGCAATAAACACACATCTGCTTTGATTAATAGCTTCATTGTGAACATGATAACTTGAAAGTAAAATAGAGTATAAGACAGACAGCTGATGTTAACATCTGTCTCTGGTTTATCCACCACAGATCAACAGCCTTAAACACATCGTGAATGAATCCACAGCTGAAGCCACATCAGTCAGAAACACCTCACCTATCAGCCAACTAGAGATTTAAACAAATCATAAGGCTCCAACGAGCTCCACAGACCTGCAGAGTTTAGCTCCAACCCCAATTAATCTGAACCAGCTAATCAAGATTAGAGGGCCTGCTAGAAACATCCAGTGTCGGTTGGAGGTAAACTCTGCAGGTCTGTGGACCTCCAGGAACATGGACTAAAAACCCCTAAATGAAACTATTTGGACAAGAATTCCTGGAAGAATTCATCTTTGTCTTACCTGATATGACAGATTGCACATGCAGGTTACATATGTAAAATTCAACATAAACCATAAACTTGTTATCAGCATTTATGTTTTAATGCTGTAATCAGGAGATGCGTTTGAGGCATGTTACTACAATCTATGACGCCCAAAATGGTTGTTAATAGCAGATGTATCTGAAGAACTGCTACAGATCTTCCACTGCATGTGAATCAGCAATGTTGGCCTTCTGTGTATGACAATGATATTACACACTCACCTCATTGAACCTTGTGACAAGGTCTTCCACTGTGTTATGGAGGTCGTTCTGAGTGGGCATGATGGGGGCGGACAGAGAGGCTTTCAGGTGCGGGTGCCGTTTGTGGCAATCGGGGCTGCTTAGGTCTCTGGTGAGGAAGCTGAGGTAGTCAAGAGGGAAGACGCGGCGGTAAAGCTGCTGCTCCTGTTCTGTCAGGATGGTGGCGATCTCCTCTGGGAATTGGATGAGATGACGCAGATCAGCTAGATCCTTACTGATGCCCGTCACAGCAGACGGGAGGATGCTGGAGTTAGCCATAGAGCTGCACAGCTGCCGCTCTGAGAGTGAGAGAATCAGAGAGACCGTAAGATGGGATTTACCAACAAAGTTATTCAGAAGTGATTTATCTTTTTGATGTAGGACCACCTTTCAACAAAAGAGCTTCACCCCAATATCATACCAAACTATTTTTAATCATACAAAATCAGATCAAAATGTTGCTGTGACAGCCTGTAAAGGACATTTGTCAATTTTGTTAATAAACAAACAGCACTGCATATTTTAATATTGCATTAGTAGTACTGATATTACCAAGTGACTGATGATTTTACACTAGAGTTTGACTAAACACAGCAAACAGACAACAACTGATAGTTCTGTGCAACAATAATCTGTTTTCCCTGCAGTCTGTAAGCCAATCAAAACAGACCTGCGACTCTCAACTCTCCAGCTGAGATCCAATAAATGTAAATGGTATTTACATACTCAATCCACCACTTAAACATCATGGTTCTTTACTGCCACACAAGCAGGTTGGTAGTAATTCTGTTTTGCGAGTGCACAAAAGGCAGTTTAAACATACATATATAAACCAATCACAGTAAAGTACAATATTTACACAGTTTTTACTGTGTAATGACATACACAGAGAGACAAAGAGGTCCAATCAGTGGAGTCTTATAACATATATCCACAACAAAACATATACAGGGACAGTGATGGGCCATGTGATAAAGTCTCCAGACAGGTTCTTTCTCCATCATGTCTCATTGTATTAACATTTCTCCACTGTTTGTTCGCCTGAGATCAACATCAGAAACGTCTGCAAATCTGCCGCTCAAGGGCTAGTCAAGCAAAAATAAACTAAAATCAATCCTCTGAATCATGCGAGTCTGGACAGTGTCAGCTGTTTGCAGGTTCTTTCGGCATGGCGCGCCGTCATGGTGACCGGCAGAACGGGAGGGGATGAGGCAGAGCGGCGCTTGATTTGTGTACCCTGTCTAATGTTTTCTGATAGGACAGCAGGGTGTGTTTGTGAAGTGTACACATTTGTGTTGCTTTAGAGAGGCATGTCACTGGTTGAGTGTTTGAAGAGCTTTACTTGACATGAGTTGGGTACAGACATTGTGTTTACTGCTTTACGACATAACCAACAACCAACATAACCAACAACCAATAAAAGTCATAGATCATCTGATCATTTGAGCAATGTCACACACACACAGCTCATTATGTTCTCTTATATCCACCTGCATTTTATTAACCACCACATGAATTTGCTCTTCACACGGCACCTTTGAAGCACAAGGGAATTGAACAGACTTCATTAAGCTGTGATTGAGCTGCCCTGTTTTATATGCATGAGATACCCACTGTACAGGTCTCACCGCACAGGTCTCACTACGCAGGCCTGAATGCACAAGTCTCACCCTACAGTTCCCGGCCTATGGGTCTCAATGCACAAGTCTTTTTACAGTCTCACCAGAGGTCTTGTGCCCAAACAGGTCTTACTGCACAGGCTTCGCTGCACCGGTTAGCTTATTTTGTAAACTGTGGCAGAGATGCTGTTATTAGGATATGTTGTGCCTAAGATGCACTTTCTGCCAAAATCAGCTGTGATCCGCCTGTGTACATGCTTACACACAAATACACACACACTCGCATAAATGGTTTATGAGAATTTTCCACAGGCATACTGATTTTTATACTGATTCTGATCAAACCCCTTCCCCTAACCCCACCCCTAAACCTAACATGGAAAACTTTTGGCATTATTTAAAGGAACACGATTTAGTATGCTTTTAAGCCATGATTATGTTGTTATACACACCATTATACTAATTTGTGTATACTCATCTATGTAAACCAGTACACACACACACGCACAACGAACTGACAGAAGATGCAGAAATACTATGATTTATACACATATACAGCTGATAAACATCTCAGTTACAATCAACAGTCAGACAAGATCTTGAGGAAAAAACAATCTTCTGTGTGGAAAAAAAAAGCTCTGGTTTATGCTTATTTGATTTATGACCAGTCAAACTAACTTATAATAATGCTGTAAAGAATAAATCATGCAATGATAGTGCTTCTCTAAAACAACTAACCTGTAACTGCCAACAAGGGCAAACGACAAAACATTTACAGTCTTTAACAGTTACAGAGGACAGTTGCAACACTAAATTTCTTTAATCACAAATAAGCTGAAGTAAAGTGTACACAGTTAATTGTCTGTCCTGATGCCTGTGAATTTAAGTGTTCTGCCAACCTAAAGAATAGTGCTCGGAATCAAGATTTAAAAAACACTGCAGCAAATGGAGAGAATGACCTTGAGAACATAAAAAGAGTTACATAAAACAATTCCTTTGATATCGACAGAAAACTTCATATTCATCACATCACTGACATCTCCAATGACTGTAAACACGTACACACTATACTGTATACACATTTGTCATGACTGAATAGTGCGACATCAACGCAAAGACAATAATAAATGAACAATACAAATAATCAATGATTTAATAATACCAGCCTTACAAATACTACAACAACAGAAGGATGTGCTCTTAATCAGCCAGTAAAGCTTATCACATGCAACAGACTACAGAAAAACCCCTGGAAATTACTAGAAAGCAACAGGTTTCCCCCCACAGGCTGGAGGAGGATGTGCTGTCTTTTTTTCTTAAACATCTTTCTGGAATCAACACCCAGTTTTGGGCAGCTGTGGAGGTCTCGTCATCTCTAACAACACGTACCAGTCACTGTGACAATGACTGAACTCACTCCAGCAGTATGAGGACAGTGCTGTTGTCTGTATATTAAAGTTAAGCTTCACTTACTGCGCAGTCTGTAGTTCATCCTCTGCGAGTGCGAGTGTTTCATGCTGGTGATGGCAGACGGCTCACTGCTACACAGAGACTGAATGCAGCTGCCCGCTCTCCACTACCACCAACACACACTCCCCCTCTCTCTCTCCCTCCCTCCATTGGCTGCCTCTTTCTGACAGGTCATGTTACGGGCAGATGAAAGCTGCACATAGTGTTAAGTGCACAGATGAGAAATAAAGCTCTGACGGGTAGTAAAGATCTCTCTGAGTCAGAGTCCAGTGAGAATCTGACAGGTAAACAATGATACTACACTCTAAATCTGGGTTTGTATCATAGAGGAGCTTGTACAGGATCATTTCCCAGTACAGCCTGATCAAGAACTGAGTAAAGAACAAGATTTAATGCTGCTTTATGTTCAGTTTAATATGCGAGCTATATATTGGAGAGTTGAATTAATTATCATCTGAATCAGAAACTATTAGAATGTAGCATCACACACAATAGGTTTCTGGGAAACTCTTTCTTTTATCTTGCTTATTTACATACTTTACGTTGTCTGTTAAGCTCTTTTATAAAAGTAATATCACATTCACAATCATGTTGTTAGAACCTTACATATAATATAAGCTAGTGTGACACCGCTGTATTAACATTGCAACGCATGAAGGTTTCTTGTCTTAAGCCATAACACAGGACTGGAGTTACCAGCATTATACCCCTGATCTCAGCGCTATATAAACACCACACAATCCCTCACCTCGGCGCTGAAGGTCTCAGTGTTTGCATTCTTCCTGTAAACTCAGAGCAGCTCACTGGTTTTCCTGACCTGACCCAGCTCAAGCTATTCCTGTCCACCTTCACTCACTCTGTTTCTGAGGAAAATCATTCTATCAAACCACTTCATTTAATCATGTTCACGAGTGCCTCATTTTATTCAACATCAAATGTCCAAATATTAATAAATGTTGATTGGAGAGCAACGCTGCTGACGTGATACACACACCTGTTATCTTCAGCACAACAGGCTCTCTGGACTGATCCGGAACCCCTGTGGATGGAGATAATACAAACCTGAGCTGCTAGCAAGATGAGAAATTAATCTTAAAGCTGGATCCTTTCTATTCACACTCATAACAATTCACATACAGTCAGACCCAGTGAACGAAACAAACACTCGTAATATTTTCACAACCACTACAGCCGGTCCAAACTGTACTTTATATTTAATATAAACTGAATACTGTATACTTTTGTTAGAAAATGTGATGCTTCACCCTTTGAAACCTTTGAGCATCGCACATAGTTTTCATGCATTTCATCACTTATCACAAGGACAGACTAGCTCAAAAAAGGGAAAGCATGTCAAAAACAGCCCCAATATTAATGATTACTCTGGTAAACTCTATTAGTCAGTCAGCTACACTGTGAGCAGTCTGTTATCCTTTAAACACAAAAGCTTCTCAGGACCTGTAATTATTCTAAGCAGGATTTGAATATTTTTACATCATCAGGTTTGAGCTCTACAAGCTGTTTGCATTTGAATAGAAACAACAATTCAAAAGCAGAAAAGACAAAAGGACAGCACAGAGGAGAGAGGTCAGGTGTGCAAATAAACATGAGACATCTGTATGGTAAAAAATGAACCATGAGCCCCTGCCTCACAGATTCAAAAACATTTCTCTGAAGCAACCAAACAAACAGCTGAAACTGCAGGTCAGAACCAAACTTTACTGCCCCAAACAGCTAATAAAGCTCAGTGCACCAATGGGATTGTTTTTAGTGTCACTTAATTTGCAGAACATCTTTACCTCTTCACCATGTTCTAAAGGCCCAAAAATGGTGAGAATGTTCACTGAAAGAGGCCAGATTGCATTTTGGCCCAGTTGCCTGAACGTCCCAAAGCTCGCCAGAGAAAAATAATGCTTGTGTATTTAATTATGAGGCTGTGAATACCAGCGTCACTGCCTCACGGTTTCACACAGACGTCATGTCAGCTGGAACTGCTCCAAGAGGCCAGTGAGCTACAGTCATAAAGGATCGTTTTACAGACCTCTGCCATAACAGACATCTATCACCACAGACCTGCAGGTTACACTGTAAATGAACCAGAGCCAGGCGATAAGGTAATACAGCCAAAATCTAATTATTAAAGCGGAGCAGATGCTTTTTCTCTTTCTGTCTCACTTTTTGCAAATCAAAGCATGTGCTGGGATGTCTGAAGTGAGTGTTCAAACTGGCGAGTCAGCAAAGAGAGGCAATGATTTTCATTAGTTTAGACACAGCAATAAAGCAGTCTTTACACAGCAATAAAAGTCTTTACACAATAAATGATGATGTGCATCTCAATGAAAAACATATTTTAAAACAAAGAAATTATCTAAATTGTATTCTGTTACTCACTAATTGTGCTGGTGATGATATTTCTATTAAACATGAAATCAATGTTGAAAAATGTGTATTAGCTTCTTGTGAATTTTAGGAAAATCACTGGATACTATGAAAAAAGCAGATCTTAGCTTAATCCACTGTCAACTTTATTGGTGGACTTGATATAGGACAAGAACATCAGAGAGGGAATGATCTTCACATTTCAATCAAACCAAACCTTGGGTAATCTTGTCCAGAGGAACCACATGGACATTGAAGATACACAGATAAACTACAGCTTTTAAGCCTTTTGTGTAACTTTTTATCCAATCAAACACCATGATTTAAGTTAGGGGGATAATGTCTCCATCACTTTCTGCCTTGTCCAATTTCACCTCCACCATTTCATGAAACAGCTTGTGGCAAGAATGTGTCTAATACAGCAGAAACATCTTCAGTCATTGACCAAGACAATTTATCTCATTTGTTTTTTGCAGTAGATTGTTTATGCACTAGAATCGCATCTACAGGCCAAAACTGTTTTGTAGACCAATTACAACCAGACAAAACTATGATGTAATAGCTGAATGCACTTAAATGACTATTTCAAAAATTAAAAACATAAACAAAAATAATAGTTTATATACTTCTTTACCTTTCAGCATAGCTCGACCTGTGGACCCAACAGCAAAACTAGGCAGAGAACTTCGGGCCCCGAGTGCAGCTGTAGCCTCCAGAAGGGCCCCACTCAGATAAGCTGCAATGCTGGTTCTAGAAGAACAAGCCCAAAATCTTATCTGGAGCTGGGAGGCTGGTGGCCATGACACCACTCGGGCAAGCAGCTTCTTGGATGGGTGCAGCAGACAGACCTCAACATTTACGGTAGAAATTACATGATCAACCTGTAGAAAAGAAAGACAACAGAAAACATAAACTAAAACTTTTGTGCAGGAACACCTCTTTGCTTTGACTAGCTAATTTTCAACATGCTTGCCATGATATATTAATTTTGGGATAGATAAAAAGCTGTTTTTTACGAGAAGGTCTTAAAGTTTTGAGTCTGGTATATGGATGTATGGTCTTAATGGAAGAAGGTGAGGTCCTAACCCAAATGCTTTCCATATCCATAATTTACTCATCCTAAAGCTATTCTGGGTATATATGATTCTTTAATTTGACTCCTTCCAGTAATTTAAATGAACCAAGAACTATAATAAGACAGTATACAGGAAACTATTAGTGTCAAAAAAGACTTAAATTTGGCAGCATTTAACCTTTATTTCCGACCTTCAGGTGAACAAGCAGCACAAACTGCCTTGTGAACAAGTCTCTGCCGGAGGAAACACAATAGCAGAGATCTCAGGTCTGATTCTCCTCCATCTGTGACGTGACACACACCTTCTGACTAATGGCGATTAGCCATTATATATCCAGTACTAACCCAACAGCAATTCTGCCAGCTGCTTCCAGGAAAGTCATTACAGCTGTTTGTGCCCTTCCTCAGAAACCATTGACCTAGCTTCTCTGCCACCCCTCTGCCAAACGCGTGTACTGAGGAACAATAAGATGCTCTCATTGTATAAATGGATTCGGCAGTGGGCGGTGCCAGTTGTTTAGCGCTACACTGATGTGGCTGCAGTAAGAGGGACATCAAGAGACCTTGAGGCCATTTCATTTAGTCTGTGTTCATAAAATGAAAAAGACGTGTCAGTATTAGGCAGTTACATTTTTGCTCTGAAAAATAATCAGGAAAGCTCAAGGGCCTTGAAAGTGTCATCAACGAAAGTGATTGGACGCACACTGTGCTGCTGCTCTCTGCTGAGGATAAAAAAGCTTATTGCCACAGCAACCAGGATGAAAGATTCTTGATAGCACTTAGCAAGTCAATTGCTCTTCTTATTTTTCTCACTTTAAACAAAGAGACAAAGAGAATAAGTGAATGCAGATGATTTATGTAAGGATGAAATCTTTTGAAATTGTCAGGAACAATGTTAATGAGAAACTGGGTGGTCTGGATGAGGAAAGGACAGGATAGTTTTTGATGAACCAACAGGGAACCAACAGGGTTAGATCTGCCTGTCTTTAACTTCAGAACAGTCACACCTGAAACAGAATATAAGCCATGAAAAGGTGCTTTTATAAAATAAGATAAAAACTACAGAAGGGTGGGCTGGCATCCAAGTATGATGTCACTGCTCATGGGTGGGACCCTCCTCACAGATTATGGGGGGCAACATAGATTTGTGCTGCAGGACTATGAAATGAACCGGTCTTGTTGACCACATTACATATCCATATATCACTTCAGTACATTTATTTCAAACTAGTAACATCTGTAAGGGCATTTTTCAGAATGCTAGCAGTTGCTGGTAAGCGTTTCTACATCACAGACTCTCATACACACTACTCACAGACACAGCAACTCTGTCTGTTGTTAGTTATTAATGTTATTCAACAAAAACTGGTTAATACACCTTTAAACAGATGTGATATACTAAAATAAGAAAGTTATCCTTTGCTGACAAGCAGTGCAAAGTGTTAATCACTGCATTCATAACATGTTCCTGAAACATTAAAGTTTGCTGTGAAGTTTGCTTTCTTATCTAAAGAAGGATTTTGCAGAGTTAGCGATCCTTAGAAGCCCCTCCCTTCTTTATAATGACTCTTTAATGGGATGGGCTTCCTGCTGCGCTCATGATAAAAGCTCAGTCTGTGTATGTCAGAACCTAAACTGGACCTTAGGGACTAAAATCTGCACGTCCACCAGCCAACTAAAGTCCAACTCTGATATTTTTTGAGTTACAAAATCAACAGATCAAAACAAACACAATGCAAATGTCTGGTTTCTGCAGCTTAAGCTGCCCAAGAACAACTCTCAACAATTGTCTAACTAAGATATAAAGCGACTGTGGCATGAATCCTCACTTACATAGTTAATCAGATTACTGCATCTTTGATAGACTAGACAGAAACTAGATAAAGTCTCCAGTTTTGTCAGATGGCTTGAGAATGACAGTACTAGCTCAAGTTAAACTCATCTGATCACACAGCACGCTTCTAAAAAAACAAGATTTGAGATGCTATTCATGTGCTGTTTTATAAACAGGAAACTAACATCACTAAAACAGTGTTTGAACGCAGAGTTCCAACACAGAACAGATGCAGTGTGTATTACAGGTCCATGACGACTATAAGTCAACAATTTAACAGCTTTCATTCATTATTCTGATGATGATTAGGCGATGAAAATACTTCAAGTGCCTTTGTACAGTTAAGCCCCCATCAGTGTTACACAAATATTTGTCCTACAATACTTGACACAAAAACAAAACTGTTGCAGCACTTGAGTGGCATCAGTATTTTTATGTTTAGCTTTCACAGTAGAAATTCTTTTAAAGTATGACATTCTTTTCAGTCCTTTCACTGAAATAAACGCCCCGGACGTTGAGTCACTCTCATTGGCTGGATCTTCAGCAGGTGCTTTTGTCACCTCTAACTGCCCTGTGAGGAGGAACATGACCACAGTCTCTGGGCAGAACTTACATTAGCATTTGCCTTTTGTAACAATACTATATTACACTACATATATAAAATCACCATTACAAAACCAGGCAATCAAACCAACGCATCAACTTCAGTTGTGTTAACTGAATCTCTAACGCATAATGTAAATTTGAATGTGATTATGTCATGATTATCTTTTCAATTCAATAAAATCTTACTGGAGAAATATTCACAGACCGAAAGCCAAACCTCACATGCATCTCATTTGGTCTTTCAGTTCTCTGTAAACTGATATTCAGGTATGTGCCAGGGTAAGCGTCAGTGAGGACCCTGGATTGATGTTCTGGCTTCTCTATAGACAGTGATCTGGCAGGTGCATTGTGGAGGGCAGTTAGTCTCTGGTGGTCTGAAACTCTAGCTGTGAGGGTCAGTGTCTCAGTCCAGCTCAAAGGCTGCAGACATGCAGGAACGACCCAACTACTTCAGGAATGACAGGCATGTATCAGCTGTGTACAGTACTCAGCACATCCAGTTCCTGGTGGCTACACATGCACGCACTCACATGCGCACACACTCGTGCACATGCACACGCGCGCACTCATAATGACCATTATGTTGTGCAATGTTTTCACTTTAAATGAGTTTTGCTGGACACAGTAATGCAAGATTCCATAAAGTCACACACACGTTTCGATTCCATTATTAACACAACCTCATGTTGTTTGAACCCAAATTCTGTTCAGTTTTTCACTCATACAATGAGAGTTTAGAGTGCACATGGCAGCCATTAAAAAATAACAGAAAATAACATCCAAAATCTTTTGGATGAATTATACATTGAGTATGAGTTGAAATTAATTTGTAGTTGTGAGACAAAAAAGGTAATAACTGTCTTTTTGCCCAGAGTTTACAGTAAGTCCTGACTGATGGTTTCATTAGTATGACAGAGCTGAATTTGCACATTAATCTTCTCATTGATTGTATATCCAGCTCATGAAACCAGTGTCATAGTTCACCTGCCGTGTGTCTAAAGTCTGAGCCGCAGCCCTGCCTGCGTATTAATCTCCCACTAATGAAGCGCAAACTGTCCGTGATGCGGGTAACTGGAAGAGGTTTGATTTATTCCCAGAGCTATTGCTCTGAGCTGCCGTGATTCAGCGGGGTTCATCTAAGGATTCTGACAGCAGGTGTCATGTGACCTCAGCGCTACAGCTGTCACAAACACACAGGGTGAGGAGGTTCGCAGTCGGTGGGGAAGTGGCACGTCAGGGTGGTCTAGGGTTACAGTGGACAGGGGCCAAATCAGGATCTGCGTGTTTGGGAGTGCTCATTCATCTACTTCATATTCGTCTCACTTTACTGAACAGAGTTTTTTATACCAATCAACATGGGCAGCAGGGTGGTGACTAGCCATTTTTTGTTACATAATATCATATGTGCACCTATAAAACATATACAGTGCAATCTGAATAAAAAGGTGAATGTCCTCATTGAAATGTTAATTTGAGACCCATGTCACAAATTTTGGTCTAATTTGAGGTTTTACAAAAATTAGTTCATTAAGCCCTCGATCACAATGCTCCAAATAGCAGTTACATCTAAAATGATCTTTATATATGCGTTTTTTAGGGGATGTACCAAATCTTTCCTTTGTTTTAATAATCTATAAAAAATGCAGTGTTTTCTCCTCGACTGGTACTTTAGACAGCTGCAGCAAATTCTTTTTTCAATCAAAATGAAAAATACATTAAGTTTTTTTATGGAAATTGTACAAATGTAACTATAAACTCAGTTTATAGTGTTAATTGTGACTCATTTTGCCAGTCACATGTTAAAGATGGCAGGTCTAATTCAACTGCCCACATTCAAATTCATCAGACAGCACTTAAGTCACATCAGAACAATTTCCTCTGAAAATACAAATGGACCATCAGAAAGAAAATATAAGCAAAAAAAACCCCACACCTGGCAAATCGCACCATGTATATAATCATACAACACAACTGAGATAATTACTATAATTGCTGATAATTGCCATCATTAAATTTTTACTCATTTGTAGAATTCAGTTGTGGTGAATATTTTGATAATTATGTGACCAATATAGGTTTTTCAAAAGCCAATTTTTAAACTATTACAATGAATTTTAAAATAAATATCCACAACTGTATCCACCTTTTTCCCAAAAAGTGAAAATATCCATTATGCTTTGCGTTTGTGCATGTAGGGATGATGCTTAAGACTTCCAGTTTGCAGCCTGATGTTTAGTTTGGCCTTACCAAGTTAACTGGATAACTCTGAACTGGTTGAAATCAGTTTTATTTCATCATAGGACTTACAGGCATGGAAGCATACACGTATTTAAGTATACACAGCGATAATTTTTGTCAAAGGTAAGTGATTATAAACAGAGCTACACTGCTAGCATGGCTAAACGTATAGAAATACATTTAAATAGTTTGTATATGCTTTAAATCAATGTATGATAGTTTTTTAACACAAGTAGTTTGTTTAAAAATACATGTTTACAATTAATAATTTCCGATTAAATTCAAAAACAGTTTTTACAAACTCAGGTTCAATCTGAGGTTCACACTGAAACCATTAAATTCAACTCAAAAGAATTTTGCATTTAGCAATTCAGTTTAACAATTCAATTTAGTAGCTTAAAAGGCACTATTTGCATTTATATATTGTATAGTCAAGAGTATAGAATAGTGACAAATAAACAAATGACAAACTGTTCATTGCACGCAGTGTTTTGGGCTGTGCTGAATACCAAAACTGTGCATTCTAAATAGCTTTTGTTCTGAATATATCACTAATATCCTTCAATTAATGTGAACCCATATATTAACAATAACATCTAGTCTTCAATCATTTTTACAATATTGTTCGAAAAACATGACAACTGCCTAGAAAAGAGTTGCAAGCAAAGTAGCAAAAAAGTAAGTAACCAGTTAAACAGTATGTTCTGATTATCTGAAGGGGGCAGAATGCAGTAGTGTGTGGTATGACAGGCTATCTCTAAATGGCATTTACATTCTGCTCCTGTTGCTGACTAATGGTCATAACACTCATGTTCAAGAAGTTTTTAACACTAATGCAGCTTTTGTGACAGCCTTTAACCATAATGGGGCCCTCCACAGTGACGTGAGGAAAAAGGTGGATAGATATGATGTACTCAGGGGTGCTAATTTAAACTTAAATTTCCAATTTAATTTCATATGTCTTGCAAATGTCTTCAGTGATTTCAATTACATTGTAATCATCCTTTCTTGTATTTTTGGCTTGTTTGACAACATATTCATATTAATATTTGTGAATTGTAATTATATAATGTAAGCATGATTACTGAATCTATTCTGTTTCTTCAAGGGGGGTTCTGACTTGCTGCTCTTCCTTCTCTGTCCAGCCACAGCTGAAATTACATGTGCAGTTTGCCCAAAACAGACCCGCACTGCTAACTGAATGCATTATCATTTCATAACATATACATTTGATGAAAATGGTCCTGACTGAACTGTATTCATCCCCAATATGTTAAAAAGTTACACAACAAATCAATGTCTTTGCACAACAAATGTCTTTAAATTTAAAACACTGGCCCACAGCCATTTATTTGGTAGACTATACTCACATATCTGTACCAGATGTTTGGTACATATGTTTTTAACTATTCTGAATGGGTTAACTCTTAAGCATTACATCACCCATGCAGTAAAAGCCTAATGTGACAAACTTTGAAAGGTGCACTAGTGCACATGCCCATAAACCTCAGCAATTGTGTTTAAGATAAAACCTCACAGTTGCCCCCACCAGTGGCCTTCAATGCATGAAAACTAGACTATACAGCAGCAGGCCCAGCTACAGCCAATTCCTGTGAGATATTCAAACAGTTTCCTCAAAGCATTAATCGTGAGTGACACACATTCTGACAAAAACAAACATCTGTTGAGGTTAGAATCATGCCAGCAGCATTTTAATACCATTTTAGTGATTTGTATTTGACTCAAGGATTTCTAATAATTCCTTTCAGATATAATTTTTCTATATAGTTGCCACATGAGTAATAAGTACATGCTGTCTATTAGTACCCATCAGCACTCAGAAAATCAATTCATTTAACAGCACAACAGTCTGGAATATCTGTTTGATGTCAGAGAAGCAATTTCTGCACCTCAGCCAGTACAAAACTGTATTGCCAAAAATATATATTAAATACATTTTCTGAAGAAAAACCTGCAAATGTGCAAAATTCACCTCGTGCCAGGGTTATCTGGGTGGTTGCCAGGGTGTTGATTTGTGCTTGCTAAACATTCATCAGAATAATTTTATCACAGAAGTGAATGCCACTGTATTTGCACATAGCATGGGAGTAGATTTATATTCATTTTGTGGAGGCACATTTATGTTGCCAAGTGTAAATGAAATCTGCTGAAGACACACACTGTGTGATTTGTAAATTCAGATTTGTAAACATTTTAAATACAAGGTCTGTGTGTTTGGTTTTTGCACTGATTATGTTGTTCCTTTTTACTGTCTGAAACCAAATCTTTAAAGCCAGGACTGACCTGAGTCCAAAAGGCTTTAAGTCTCTTAATCACGACAACAAGCTTTTCATCCAAAACCTCGTCCTGATCTGAGGTCTTATACTGTATGACACCCCCCTCCCTCTCAGTGGATGGATGTCTGGCCTTCTTCATAACTGACTCAATATTTTGTGTCCATGCCAGCGTTGTCTTCTTTTCCAGACAATGCTGTTTTAGCCAATCGCACATCAATTCATTTTGTTTGGCTAGTCTGAAACACAAATATCTAAGCTGATAGAAATTTTCTTATCATGCGAAAACCACTTATGTAAAAGCTTTTTGCAACAGGACCATGGCAATAATCCAAAAGTCTGAAGTGGAAAACTTATATCTTGCTATCCAATACCCTCCACAGAACACAGAGAACCTAAACCAGCCTCAGAATAAAGAGAAGTCTACACATGAAAACTAAACCAGTCTCAGAACACAGAGAATCTACACATGAAATCGGACTCCTACTTTTACTCTGCCTGGTTGGTGAAATGAACTACATAACTCTATCAGAACGGTTGAGTCACTAGCTGTTTTAAAGAAACAACTAAAACTCAACTATTTCGTATTCACTTCCTTAACTAATCAACTAACACACCGCCACTACCTCTACTTCTACTTCTTTTATTTAAAAAAAATCTGGCTTCTTACACTGTGTTGGAATACCTAAGACCTGTTTATAGCACTAATTCATTGTTGCTCTTATAGTTGTTGAAATTGCTTTCTTGTGCTCATTTGTAAGTCGCTTTGGAAAAAAGCGTCAGCTAAATGACTAAGTGTAAATGAAACCAGTCTCAGAACACAGAGGATCTACACATGATAACTAAACCAGTCTAAGAACACAGAGAAATTTACACACAGAACCGTGTTTTTCTGAGGAAAATCTCAACAATATGCAGGTCCAATGCAGAAGAGATTTCTTGTCGTGTAAACGTTCTCTCATTCATGAGATTCCAGCTTTCAGACGGAACAATTCTGTAAAGCATTCACCATTTTTTGGCTAAGTTCTGTGAAAAACAGAAGTCTTATGTAATTCACACAGTAGATGGGCTTCACAGAGTTTTACGATGTTTGATATTTAACGCAGGGTTTCTTCCAGGTCAATATTTTTGGCTGATTATACAATTGCATTTATTAAACATTTCCATGTTATATTTTGGCTACTTATATGTGATACTTTTATTCACTATTTATATGCATTATTATTACAAGGCAGTATTAGAGTCTTTAAATCATAGATCGTTTCCTGTTAAAGATCTGTTGTGTTTTCTGATCATTAAAAATAACCTTTGTTATTTTAAAAACATGACTTAAATAATTAAGATTGAAAAACAATATCTGTTAAGGAAACAAAGAACAATTTAGCCTTTTATAGACCAGGTGGCCATTAAGTTCAAATCTATACAAAAAGTAAAACTTTTACAGTATTTCCAACAGTAACTATCTACAGTAATTAAGTCTAATGGGTTTAATGGTTTGTGATGTCAGATGGGCCACATTGCACTGCTCAGTTTACAGTAACTGCTGCTATGACACTTCTGGTGTTTGGCTTCTCATATTTAAGTGAGAGAAAATAAAACAAACATACAGAGAAAAAAAATTGCAAGAACTATTTTTAAATTAGCTTTGAAGGCCTAAGGAAAAGCCTAGTATCAATGAAGAAGCAGATCTTAAGTTCTCCAGCTCTGATGTGGAATGCTGGGATGGAGTCAGGAGAGCATCACAAATGCTCTTCTGCTGGCCCACACAGGGTAAGAAACAAAGACTTCGCTTCAAAAGCATCACTTAGCGTGTCTAAGATCCATAAGGCCAAAAATGCTTTGCTATTGTCATCGACAGCAGAGGCTGAATGCCACTGTGTGGCAGTTCCCACAATTCAACTGAACCTCAGGGGGACCCTAAATCTGCCTGTTTCACAATGATTGCTGATAGTCTTTCTCACACAGTGTAAACCTATTCAGATCTCCTGCTTTACAAAACACACAATACCACACTATGTGCCTTAAATAGAGAAATGCCACAGAAACATTGATGTGGATGCATTGTCAACTTGTGACCTGATTCTTAAATGTAAACACAGAATATCTAAATGAATCTTTAACAATACATGTGATTACACACATTTGTTGAACACATTCAGATGCAGCCTGTGATGAATAAAAAACTCTAAATAAAAAAACTCTTAAGCAAAGGTAAATGCAGTGGATATTAAAAAGGGACTTTTTCTACAAAATAAATGTTACCAAAAGGTAACATTTAATTTATAGGAAAAAAACAAAAAAATAAACTGCATGTTTACTCACCGTGATCCCTGCTGAAAATCTCAGATTCTTTGATTGATCCCTAAAAACTAAGTCCACAACGGCTTTGCTTACGCAAGTGTCACATGCAGGGTTTAGGTGGACTGTGGCAGCAGGTTTGGGCCATTAAGGGGTGATCTGTGACCCTGTGCTGGCACACAGAAGCGAGAGGTGGGGCCCAAGCGCTTCATAATCTCCTGTTAAATTTCACATGAGGCTGTTTTAACAAACCCCAGGACACACTCTACAATCGCTTTTTGCGATTCACTGGCCTGCGCATTTGTGTTTGTCTGTACACTTTCTGCACAAGACCTCTGCAGGAGGCAACACTAAAGGAGTGCTAGAGATCACACACTATTTGTACGGTTTACACTTCAGTTCAGAAGTCAGTTCTGTTGAGATTTATTTTACATTTATTATGTCTAAGAACCCAATACAATATCAATGCAGTTCCTCCTTCAAGTCAGTGTTGACTATAACTATAAGTGTTAAGCAGAAACACTTGCAGGAATGTGTTAATCTTTGTCATCATCCCATTATATTTTATACAGTATGTGAAAGGCTGAACAGAACTTGAACCTCCACAGCAACAGAGTCAAGCTGGAAGTGATTAGAACAGCAGGAGAAATTAAGTTTCCCTGCAGGACGCCGTTATCTCATCCGGTGTCTCATGATGTCACAATTAAACTTTCCCTCAGAAAGTCCTTCTGAATATCTTCTTACCAACCTCAACTTAACCAAACAAGCAGAACTAAGAGCAACACAGCCATGCTTTACACACTGAAAATTCTCCAGTGAACCTTAAAATCCAAATCTAAACTAAACACTGAACGTAAAGGAAGCAAAACTCGTCTGTTTATCCAAAATCCCAAACTAAAAACAGGAGCAAATGTCTTTGATAAGCAAGTTCCTCATCTGCAAACACTTCACTTACTGTGTGCAAATATTCCCATTCCAGACAGAAGATGCATCTTCAGCCATGTTCCTGTAAACTGAGTCTTTACAGCCTTCCAGACAGAATATAGACAGTGATAGGGGAAAAAGAAAGAGAGAGAGGACGAGAGAGAGAGAAAGAGAGAGAGAGAGAGAGAGAGAGCCAGTAGCAGTTTAAGAAAGTAGAAGGGGATCATGTCTCTGGTTTGACTCTCCTTATAAGGCAAATGATCCGTTGAAATAAAATAATGAAGCAGATACAATCTTCCATCCTAATGACAAATTCATATTTACATTCCCTGTAATTTGCTTGGCTGCACATTGAGCTGAAGTGACTTGTAATGTCTCTCTGTTACTCTTAAGGCATTTGTTGCCTGCAATGAGCTTGTGGAAGTAAACTGTTTCAAAAGTAGCATGAGAAGTCAATGAGACAACTCCTAATGGCTGAATCTACAGCTCTTTAACTGAAGCCAATCAAATGCAGCCAAGCACAGCGCAGTCGACGTGAGATGATTTGATATATTGAAAGGGCAGATTAGCAGCTGTCCACATTACCTCAATAGCACTTAGTCTATATAGTACAATAGTCTTCTTTCAACTAAGGCTGTTTAAAAGCACATTAATGCTGGCTTTTTACAGCGCAGGTTTTATCAACTAAATGTCGCTCCTGATATATTTGCTTAACTCAACATAACTCCTAGTGCAACATAAATGATTTGACAAAGTTTATTTTTACCATTACAATTTTATTTAAAAAAGGTAGTAATTTACAGGAAGTACAGAGTGGCAGCATGTTCCTAATTGTTATGATTGGTATATCCTGCTTTAAACGTATTGTTTATTAACAGTGTCACCATCAGGAATATTGACTGATCATCAGGCTTTTAAACACTGCTGATGTAGCTGATAACAGACTTATTAATTTAGGATTATTTCATTTTATTACTTTAATATATATTTTCTATTTCTGAAAGTAGAGTATTTAAAAATGTTGTTTTAAACTACAAAGACTTATTATCTTCAAAGACTTAATTTGTCTTGATTTTATCTGTTCTATTTCCTCTCATTGGTTTCAAAGTAACAAAATAGTATACCTTGGTTACATGTCACTGCCCTAATATTCATACTAATATTTAACTTTGTAAATATAGGAGTGTGTATAATAGCACAACTCAAGATTTATGACTTATGACTCATTGGTACAGTAATAACCCTGCTTCTAATCAGCAGTTTAAACCCCTTTGTGAACTAAAATGTGTGTGTGTGTGTGTGTGTGTGTGTGTGTGTGTGTGTGTGTAATTATCTAATTAGACAGAGCAACAGCTGAACCTGTGTGTTTCATCCAGGATGATTGCTGTCAGCTATAAACATTCCCTGTTGTTGCCATATCAACCTCTTAAACAGAGATCTCAAGTGATTTTCAAGATCTCAAGACAGCAGGTAACAAATACAATGAGCAAACAATGAAGATCAGACAACGACCTGCTGGAAAACTGTTATATTCCTCATGGAAGACCGTCACTCACAGAAAGAGTTTTACATCATCAGTCACTGACACATATTCAGCTGGACCTCTGAGATGATGTTCTTAGTCACTGTGTGACTGTGTAACACTATAACACAGGAATCACTACACGGGGCACACGAATTAAATTAACAGCATGATTTGTTGCGCAAGTGTTTACAGGCAGTTCATAAAACTGGTGTTTTTGTAGTTGTAGAACACTGCCCCCTGCTGGTGCAACACTATAGCTTCCAAACCCATGCGGAAAAATACAGAATACAGGAAAGTGTATTACAATTCCCAGTTTATCTACAATAGATAAACTCTCTTTTTTGAGGCAATTATTTGGCATAAAATGTGAAGGTTACCGCCTACACAGCCAGTCTGCATACATCCCTGAATGTGTATTTCTCAAACACTTATGGAAGCAAAGGTTTATTTTTGTATACTTGAAATTAGTCTTGTAGCAAATTTAATTTAAGTTTGAGGTTAAATATAAATAAAAAAAATGTATGATGCTGAAATCCATATCAGGGATGTTTTTCTTCAAGCTTAAATATACGATATATATGAGTGTTAAATTTCTAGGTTCGTTTTAAAAACTTTGTTGTTCTAAATTGTGAAACATCATAACAAAGATATCTACAGGTAGTGTATATGAAGGGAATGAAGAACACTTAACAGAACACACTGCAAGTTTACACGTACAGGTTCCATTTAAGAGAATATGCACCAACATGTTGTGATTTTGGGCAAGGTGTGCTGTGTTAATGTCTCTGTCAGGAATGCAGAGCAACAACATTGCTGCCTTATTGCACAGGAGACAAGAGAAATCTGCCTTAGATGTTACAATGATTACACCAACCGTAATTGGGTGTGTTATGAAGGATTTACCACAGGTACACACCAGCGGGCATACAGATTCAGTGTGTTAAAGTGCCAGTAATCCTCTAGAAACTGCAGAACGTTCGTAAGAATCTATTAATAAATATAATACAACTATACATGTATTATTTTTAAAGTGTTCCAATTAAAACATTTTGATCAAATTTCATTGGATATTGCATCTTTTGTGGGGGGTTTTCATGAGTCACACACACAAGAACATGACAACAAACATGTTAAACTTGATTTTCCCGGCCAGCTGAAGGAGTTCCTGAACCCCAGACCTCAGCCATTATACACCTATTGTTTTGCCATAATATATTACTTAATGACCTGACAGAAAAATCTGATAACCTGACAATGCCCATTTATACACAGGCACAAAAGAGATCAAGCTGTCTCTGAGTATCAGCATTATAATCTCTGTCAGGACTGACACTCCAGCTGTGACTGAAAAAGCCTGTCATAAACATTCCTCACTGATGGCATGAGCTCTGACCACACCTGCCCGGAAAAACACCCTCAACTGCCAGAAGCCTTCTGAGGACAACACAAACAACAGATTAAGACACAAGGTGCTTTCAAGTCCTTGTGTGTGTTTACAAGCCGGGAAGCCCCTAGTTACCACATCAGGTGCATGCAAGTCAATTTGGTCAGAGCAAGATGGTGATGTACCTTTTCTTTATGAAAACATAAACCATTGCTTTTATATAAATGTTTAAATGTCTACCAAGTTTACTTGTTTTTTTTAATAACTTGTTGGATATACAACACACATGTTGCACTCATTGCTTCTGCCTTTTTTCACTGACACGCCCCCAACTTGAAAACACAGGCTTAAAGAAAATTCCAAGTTTCCCACCGTAATTATGACATCGTGGCCTTACATGCACGCTCAACTTGATATTTCCAATATACAATATTTCTGACATAACCTGAGCTTATCATAAACACTACAATTAGATAACCTTCCCAAACTTCAAACAAGTGACGTTGACTGTTGTAGAGTAGGTGAACTCAGATTACAGATGTGTGCTGAAAGTCGAGTGATTCACTTGCCTTCAGGCATTTCAGGAAAATCCAACTGAACTGACTATATTCACAAGTAGCTAATGTGGTTTGGCAAAAATGGTGATGTGATTTTACAATGATCAGCTTTTTCCGATGTTTTTGCCATTTCTTGCTAGGGCTGTCACAATACCAAAACTGGTACCAATACCAGTGAACTTTCACGATTCTTACAATTCTTAATTCTTTGCACTTCAATACTACAGAAAAATTAATTTCCTATTGACCACACCCTTTACCTATTTAATTAATGCAAAGAAATAATTAAATAAATGGCATTGAGACTCTGTAAATGGTAAACAACAATTTGTAATATAACTAGGGACAAGGAAACACATTACTAATAACAGAACAAAGCGTTCATAGTATCTGTTAAGGTTTATTAAAAATACTGAAGTAATCCAGTCATGAGTAGTGAGCGATTTCTGTCATAGATAGATAGATAGAAAAAATAAGAGCAACTGCTCTAAACTGCACTAATTGTGCTTCCTCATTCACTTGCTTACCGCCCTCGGCACTCTTCTCTCACCGCCCTCGGCACTCTTCGCTCACTGGCTCCCATACACAGTTCTTCACTGCACTCATTCAATCAATCTTGATCTTTAATCAATAATCAAATTATAATCAAAATATGATAAATGAATTTTGTTTTGAACTACAGGTATTTTTTTCCAATTCAACAACATTTTGTAGGTTATGCTGGAAACATTCTGGCTAGATATTTTCTGCCAAACTGAAAATTCACCACCTATTTAGCAATCAGCATTGTGAACCAAGACGCTTTTAAAAATTGTGCCACTATGTAGCATTAAGATCTAATCTTTATGGCCAAAGTACAGCTAAAATAATTTACATGTAAGCATTTGACAGATGCTTTTTTCCAATGGAACCTTGGCTTTGCTAGTGCTGGATGGTGCTCTACCAGTGGAGAAACATTAATCATGGATTCAAAGAGACACCACAAACATTCTACTCCAGGTCGACTTCTGTAGCTTTTCAGCCACACATTTATAACATATACAGTATAATTTACATTTACACATTTGGCAGACGCTTTTATCCAAAGCGACTTACATTGCATTATACTATACATTGATTCTGAGTATGTGCAATCCCTGGGATCGAACCCATAACCTTGGCGTTGTTAACGCCATGCTCCAACCACAGAGCTACAGGAAAGTTCATTTATTCCACATCCATATTTAATGTGTGTCTGGAATCTACTCCACTTTTACAAAAGCAAGTCAAACATCGAGAAAGATGTTAATGTTTGAGCAGAACCCATCAGCAGAATGATCATTTTAATGAATTTACTTGTTCATTGAGATTTAATGAACCCCTCCTTTCAAAGCGCTTTAATTGGTCCAGCTAGTTTAGTCTGTTGTGAATGGTCAATGGCCCAAAAGTCTTTTCCAGAAATGTCCCGCCTCTTACAATAACAATGGCGTCAGTTTTGCCTTATCAATTACACAAGTGGATCATCAAGAACCACATTTACAAGGGTTTATTATTGTGTAAAATGCCAGACTGATCATCAGTTCGCACCCCACTGGGATAACAAACAACAGCAGCTCAGTTTTGCCTTTGAGCCTGGTTCAGATAATGAAACAAGCAGATCCAGGAGCACCTTTGCAAGCATTACTTGAACAGGACATTTCACAGAGATTTTTTTTCATCTAATACATTTCAGATGCCATGTTAAGCCATTTAAAAATAACGATTAAACATGCACACCACATCTGTGTATTACACAGTATAAAAATAGTAAACATTGACATACAAAAGTGAACATGCAGCTTGGTCAATATTAGTCTGTCTTAGGAAGGCTAAACAAAGGGGCTTTAGTATCGGGGTAAAACACAGCATCTCTTGAACATAGTTACAACACATTTTTGTGTAACAAGCCATTAACTTAAAAGCAATACAGAATATCTCCTTTAACTGTGAGCTTTGGGTGCTGTAACTTTGCATATCTTTTAATGCTCAAACAGCAACATCACCCACTAACTAGCATTGAAAAACTGAAAATGCGTAACAGGACCTGTTCAAATATATTACAAATGAATGACAGCAGAATAAAGCAAATGCTGGCCACAGACCACTGTATGTGTTGAAACAACAGTTTGGCCAATAGGCCCAGAACTCTCTCATCATGAGCCCAGAGCATTGGGCCCCTGTGGCCCCTGTGCTTGAACCCACTGTCAGCACTATTTCAGCCACACTACACTGTACACTCAGCCACCCATAAGCCCATCAGCCAAGCACTAATAAACCGTATGATAATCTAAACCAAATGTGGTTGAGTCACCACAATACACACTTTGTATTTTAAAAGAAAGAGATTAAAAAAACAGATATACAAAGTTTTTTGAGGATATGAAATATTAGCATTAGGGTGGAGGAAAGGAAAAAGATATTTAAGCTTGTTGCTATTTTACGTCATGACACTCAATCAATACTCCCTCATGCAAGTATCAACACTTATGAATGCAACTGTTCAAGCGCTGAAGACTGATGACCGTGAATGTTTAACAATTAAAAGATCAGAATATATCGCTGCTGAATATCTAAACACTAACTATCAAGAACTGCAATATATTATGCAAATATTATGTGGTCAGATCCATGCTGATTCTCGCCACTAATGAGAACATGTCCTTTATACACAATTGTAAAGGTACAACCTATTCATGCTTGGAAATGTACTGTAGCTTTGAAACACAAGAGTTACTTTGTGTCCAATAGCAAGCCCTGCCCTGCCCCCTCCATCCTGTGTTTTGTTAGTCATGTAGATTAGTGCGGCAGTATGTGAGAGAGACCTCTCTTATCAGTACCTGACATTCTCTGTGAGCTCTCACACAGGATATGATGTCACTGGTATGGGAGTGTCATCAGAGTTTGCACTAGCTGCTGTTTGTCCATGAGGGAGTCAAATATGTGGCTGCTTTGTTTGAGAGGATGAGAGGAATGTGTGGAATGTGCAGAGTATCGTTTTGTCATTTCACTTGTTTGTTACCGGTATCATGTATTGAGACACTTTGTGCCGCGTTTGGAGTAACTAATGTTACTGCACTAACTAACTGTATTCTTGTCTGAAGCACAGGCAGTTTTAGTAGGGCAATCGCAATCAAACACAATCAAAATTAAACACAATATCGTCACCCATGGAAAGAACTGAAATTCTTTTGTTTTGAAAATGATTTAACTGATTCATTTGAGTCTCTGCACAGCAATTTGCATTTAACACCACTGTTTTTAACACAGTTAAAAAGATCCTGGTGTTTTCTTAGTGATGTGAAGCAGTGGCGTTGCGAGG
>JAZGTJ010004054.1:0-32454 GCA_036877575.1 Botia almorhae
AAACTGTCAACGGAACCACTGACACATCTGGGCTGAACTTTAGAGGCCCATTCAGAAATGTCTCTTTCCTAGATATCTGTAATCATTTCCTGTTAAGAGTCAGAGGTGATGTGGTCTAGAACACAGAGGTGATGTGGTCTAGAACACAGAGGTGATGTGGTCTAGAACACAGAGGTGATGTGGTCTAGAACACAGAGGTGATGTGGTCTAGAACACAGAGGTGATGTGGTCTAGAACACAGAGGCTGAAGTTTGTAATCATCTCAATATTCTAAATGGTTGGTGAGATTATTGTGATGGCTTGAATATTTGACTCACCTTCCCGGCACCCTTGACCTTCTCGGCAGCATACACAGACTCTCCGCAGCGCGCACACTTCTCAGCGCCTCCGAACTTCTGTGCGAATCTGGAGGGGTTTGGGTTGGAGGTGGGGCGGTGAGTTTGTGTTCTGGGTGAAAACAGAGCGTGGTCAGACTCTCTCTCACAGTCTAATGAAGCAGCTCACGTCCCTGCCGCCTGAATAAGAGTCTTTGTTGAGGGAGCATGAGGGGCTTCTGGGGTCTGTACATGAGCTCTGCTTATATAACACATGCTTTCATAACAATTATCAGCTGATGCAGGGCAGCGCGAGCCCACAACTGACTATATTACAGCTACTGCAAAACCTGCATCACTTACATGTAACGAGACGTCAAAGAAAGATAATATTGTGCTGATATTTATTCATTTACTTCTAGTTCGTTGTGTCATATCTCTGTCTTGTCGAGCACATTGTTTTAAAGAGCACACAATTACTCACTCCTCTGGTTTGATGCCCAGCCTCTCGCCGCGGTCCATGTTCAGAGTTCCCGCCCCCTGCCCGTACCCGTACCCTTTAGGGCCGTACTTTTTACCATAGCAGGATTTACAGTAGATCTCCTGATCATGGCTGGCCAGTGTGGTGCTGTCTAACCCTTTCCTGCAGACCACTGACGAGAAACAACACCCAGATTATTACATTTACTCATGAACATTTGAGTGACACTTGCTCATGCAAAACTCACCACCATGACCAAGTGTCGCTATGCAGTTGCTAAGATGTGTTAAGTGGTTTCTATGGCATTTAAAGGTGTGAGAGAATCAGTCAGAAAAGAAACAGATTCATGTCTGTAACACAAACTGTGACATTTTTGTTCACATGCTTCAATTTAATGAGAATGAATAAAGTTAAGAGTGTTGCTTATCACAACCACTAATGAATCCCTGTTACAGGCAACAATGTAAGGAATGTTGTTCATGTGATTTTGACTCTTCTGTCTGTTGTCAGCTGAAACATTGTCCCGAGACACAAACATGTTTTCACAGTAGTGAGGAGAACACATGAACTCCTCATCAAACCGAGCTGTCATTTCTGATCCTCTCATCACATCACACACTATTACTTCATTCTGAGGTTGAGCTCCAGCTCTGATCAAAAACACCTGAAGCTGAGAATTAAAGTCTTCAGGATGAGATAACAGGTTCATAGTGCGGTTTGTCTTAATAAACATCAGCTGACTGACACATCTGTCAGTGTAAACATCCCCAATCAATAAAAACCTTCAGTCAGAAAGAATGAGCGAGAGACACTCCATCATGAATGACTTACTGCAGAGGAAGCAGCACTTGTGGAAGCTGCGTCCATCACACTGGACCTCCTCAGCGTGGTACACCGTCCCCTGACACGCGCCACATCTGTTTCCTCCTCCCCAGTTGGGCATGATGATGATGACACTGAGGAGAAAGAGTGAGAGACAGGAAACAGCATCACCCTGAAACCTCAGGAAACTCCGTCCACGTGTTTATCACTACAAACTGTTGTGTGAAAAGTCTAAAGGTCTGAACACATGTCTGGGCACTGAGGTTAAATTCGTCAGTTACTGGTTACTGCATCTGTCTGACCTAACGAAGACAAACGACAGACAGTAAACCGCCCGCAGACGCCTGAAAACCCAAACAACAAAACACAGCAGGACCACCGACATCTGCACAACAATGAGGGTCAAACACTGCCAAAGGATTCTTCTAACACCGCACATTGTTAGCAATGATATTTATAGTTAAGAGGAACAACAGTTTGAGAGGAAAACAATCATACACACACTTGTGCATTCTCCATAGACAAAACCAACTCAGACATCAGAAAAATAACAGAAATTGTACATGAACTTTATTAATCACGTCCAGGTTCCAGGAAAACACGAGTCGTGACACCCCAGTCCAGAGATTAAGTGTGTTCTTGTGTTTTCATAAGATACTGGTTTTGTTGTTTCTGTGAATGTATTGACACTTCAGTATCTCAGTATATGCGTATGATAATTAACTAGTATATCTAAATATTATGATCATACTTTACCAGGTAATGCCGACCTAATACGTCTATATGAACACGTCAACAGGCGTAAAATGTTCCGTAGTTTATTGTTATTAATGTTTAAACTCATCTCGACAGATGAGCGTGTGTTTGCTGTAGATTTTGTGGACATGTGGAAGTTAAATATTGTTTCAAACAGTTTGACACACATAACTTTAATGACACATCAGCACAAGCACAGAAAACTACTGAACGCGTTTACATTCTAGATAACGTTTGTAGCTCAACAGAGATTAAACGCATTTTCTCTATATTTATGTAGTAAATTATCTCTATATTAATGTATTTATTGTACATAAAGGAACAGATTGTCGTACCTGTGTCTTTCCCAGCGGACGGTGAACTTCTGCAAACCGCTTGGAATGTCATTGTGGAGATTATAGAGGAGAGGGGCGTGGCTTCATAACCCCGCCCTTGCCCTAGGCACCGTACGATGAACCTTTACGCAACATAGATGTCACGTTACCAAACTTTTTGACGTCATGACACCACGTTTATGCCCCGAACTTTAATTAATAAACTTTAATACCTACATCCATATCAAACTTTAAAAAAAGAAAATATTTGTCCTGCTGTTTGGTGTAGGTCATGGCCGCCACTGTTTATAAATAATTATACTGAATAACTGAGCAGTGGGACACGTTCACACGTGTGATGTGATGTGAATGAGATCAGGCGTGACTCCGTTCACAAAAATCATAATAACTCATAATAACTCATAATAACTAACTCATGACACTGCCAGTGAACATAATGAGTGAATCAAATATAACGCTGCCATAACGTATTTGGACGCTTAAAAGAGAGGCACTATAAATGCATTTTTCTTGAAATAATAGTAATAAGCACCATTTGCTGTGGAATAAACGTCACAGTTTCTGTCAGTTTTTCCAGTTTAGATTTCAGCTGGAACTCAAATACAAGCCAACGTCCTTCAGAAGGAATTGACCTGCACGAGACGGAGAGGATGGAAAACAGATGGATCAGATCTGTTCTTCTACAGTCACATGACTGCTGGCTGAAGAGAGACACGTGTGTGAGAAATCAGACGTGTGATTTCTTGGTGAAGTTTCCAAACATGTGTCAGTTTGTGTGTTGTGAGAACTTCAGCATCATTGACATCATCTCCTGAGCTGCAGCAGTTTCCATTATCTGCTTTTCAAAATATATTTATCCACAAAGTTCTCCCAGTTTTCATCAAAGCATCACAGAGATCGTACGAGTGTTTCTGACTTCCTCTGGTTTGCTGCTTCTGTGTTAACAGTGAAATGTTGGTTATTATTACAGTCTTTTACTGTCATAGTTAAACGGTCTGCAGTGCGTTTTTGTTTAACAGCATTAATGAGCATTAGCTTCTGGCCTGCCGCTCTGAATGACGTCATTATAGAAAGCTGTAATACAGACCACACACTTCTAACTCAAGTTTAACACAACTCTGGGTGATTATCTTCAGTTACAAATGTTAAATGCTGTGTAATATAATGGCAACTGTACTCGTTCAGGATCTATTTTAGCCTTTTGTGTCATTTATAATCAGGTTATAGAGTTGTTATGATTCCATGTTTCAGATTTATTTGAAACATTTAGATATTGTTAGGAACAGTCTGGTCTGAGCAGTGGATTTCATGCGTCACACAGTATGTGCTGCCATCTGGTGGCACTACTCAGATAAAGCCAAACATATAAGCGCCTGTTTCATGAAATTAAACTGTAACTCAAAAATGGCTCAGCATATTTTTTAATGTATTAAATTTATATTTGCTGTGAATTCATGTCAAACAAACAAACACAGAAGCACCAGAGTTTCAGTGTTCTTAAACAACAGATGGAAACATCCAGCAGACACAAAACTCATACAGAAATACTCAATACTCTATTTTTGACAGTTCTTCAGTAAAATAACTCAGTTCTCCAAATTCAACTCGTACAATTAAAAAAAATAATTTACTAGTCTAGGAACAATTAATCCATAAACATTTGTTTCAAGTGATACAGTACTGAAATAAACAATCCAGTGAGAAAGATCAGATTCACTGGTCATTCAAGTAAATTTCCACCTCAAAACTAAACAGAAATCACAACCATTATTTGAAACCCCAAACACATTTCCCTGTAACCCTAAATCTCCTGTTAATCCATCTACAGCTCAAGAGTGTAGGACAGCGTTTCCTCAGAATGACAGCTGTCTTTCAGCCAGCATCACTCTGTCATCGAACAGGAATGATTTGTGCAGCATGCTGGTTTCACTGACAGCACGGGCCTCTTTTCAAAGTGTAAATCAAAGAAACTAATGCATGTGTACAGTTAGTTACGTGTCGAGCTCACTGTACGGACTCACTTCACATGTATAAATAATGTAGTGCTGGAGCTAATCACCAATACTGGCAGCAATACTCTCAGATACAAGAAACTGTCATTTCACAATCCAGCCACAAGAGGGCGTGTAACAGCTATAACTCATAGACATACATTTATACACCCTGAGTGGGATTTGTAATACCTGTAATTATCTGATCTTTAGCTGTGAGTAAATTTACCAATAATACAATTATTCAAGCCATTTTTTACTGTGTAATGCGGTTTATATCTTTATATTTGGCACTACAGCACCATAGACGCGGACACTTGATGACATGTCAATCTGTTTCATTGGCTGTGGAGTGTCCGATGTCCAGCCTCCTCTGGGCGGAGCCTCTTTTGCGTGCCGCTGGTGGAGATGTGAGTGGTGCTAAAGCTCCAGGAGTCTCAAAGAAGGACTTGCACCCCGGCTTTGCTTCTTTGGGTGTTGATGGAGTCTGAAAGTGTGAAGCAACAGACCCAAACATGTCAGACAATCACAAATTGAAATATTAAACATATCATTAATACTGTAGAGTATGATCAGTTCTCTGACCTGTGTCTGTGCGGGTCGAGGGCTCTCTTTCCTCGGCCCCTGTGGTGACTGATTGGCTGCTCTGTACCCATGATGCTCTGGGCTGCTCATTGTTTCTGAACCTCCAGTCACACCGAACGCCCCGCCTGCCATCACAAAGCGAGCTGGTGACAGGACGGTGGGCGTGCTGAAGCTCAGAGCAGCGCTGGCAGCCCCCTCAGCACCAGAAACTGAGCCTGCGATGAGTGACGAGGGCAGCAGAAAATAGGGCACAGCTACAGCTGGAACGCCGGCCTGCGTGTGTCCTGCCTGCATGAGGACATTCACACCACTCAGCCCTTCAGAGGACACAGAACATTAGAATCAGTGTGACATCGAAACACCCCAGAGCATTTAAAGCAGAGATGTGTGTAGATGTTTCACGCACCTGCTGTGTTTGGAACATAGAGGTATTGGGAGGAAAGGAGGGGGTCTTTGACACGGGGTGTTCCCACATCTTCCTCATTCCTGGGGGAATCTTCTCTGGAGCAGAACGGAGATCCTCTGGAGCTGTGACTCTCACCCTGTGTCACATTAAGACGTGTTAGACAAATTCACACCAGCACTGAAGCACTGAATCAACACATGCATGTAAACCGCTTGTGTAATACTCACTGTTTCACTCTCTGTGGAGTCAGAGCGTTTGCTTCTTTTAGCTGCCTGATCATCTTCTTCCTCCTCTCTGTTCTTCCTCTTCAAATCTCCTGGTGACCTCTGACCCAGCGTAACGCCCTCTGGGGTGTGGCCGCTGTACAGCATGAGCAGGGGGCAGGTCTGGGGCAGGTATGCTAATGCCTGCGGGGTGAACTTGGCAGCTACAGGCAGAGACGCATATGCAGGGTGAGGCTGGAGAGGAACAGCGAGAGACTCCAGTCCAGCAGAAGCCGTTCCAGGACTTCCACAGAGCTGAACGCTGAATCAACACAGATCACATGTATTATTCAATCAATGTCTTAAAGGCAACACGAAACAGCATTAGCATTACACTTAATTTAATGTGATGTCTTTTATTTCAGAGCGAAACCGAATACTCAGTAGGACAGGAATCAAACACATGGGTGTGGTCGTGACCTCACCTGTCTCCAAACTGCAGCTGACATGCTGTAGCTCTGTGCACATTTCTGCTGGAGTAATCCATCGGCTCATCTAACAACACATCACAGTGTTAAACTCACACAGACATGCAGGCGGTGCCACACAGTCTTCTGTTCCACTCTTACCTGCAGGGTCTCTGTGAGGTGTGCTGGGGGCGGAGCTTATGCGTCTCTGATTGAGGGGGGAGGTGGAAAGCACCTGAAAGGAGGAGTGACGCACCATTTTCTCTGGTCTCTCTCCTGGTGCCGTGACGGAGGTCTGAGCGTCTGCTACTCGTGAAGTCTCCCAATCTAAATGAATTTCATAACATTTTAGCAACTGTTAACAACAACTCAACAATCAAATGTGAGACATGGAGTTTTGTATAGTATCTGTCAGTGTTGAAACAGTGTCTGTCTGTACCGCTGCTGCTGAGGAAATCGCTGGGCCCGATCCATTTAAAGACGGGCTTCCTGCTCTTCTCCTCTCGCACATGAAGTTTCTCGATCAGGTTCAGGCTGGTGAGCACGTTGGCGATATCATATAAGCGTCGTACCTTAGCTGAATAAAACAAACACAAGAAGACACAGTGAGTTTTGCTGAACCAACTAAGTAAATAATGAATACACTTGTTATTGTATGAGTTTTAGTGATCATCTTGATTACTTTTATATTTGCTGTGGTTGGACTCATCCTGACCCTCTTCGATCAGAATCTTAGCAGCCGTATCCAGGGTAACGGTCCGAGTTCTGGACACCAAGAACAACATGACAAACTTTTGGCTCATGATACGCAGGGATTTATCTTTTCTCCGACCGGAGGCTGCTGTAGAAGAGAAGAAACATCTACTGGTGCTTTAAAGAACCCAGAAACCAACACACTGATGTGAACAACCTGTAACAGAACAATCAAAGACCTATTTCATCTCTAAAGAACCATGTATCAACTCAAGAACCCAACACAGCCAAAAATATGAGCACTTCAATGAACTCAAGTCCAAGAACTTTTATTTTAAGAGTGATGTGTTATAATGTTGAGGTTTATTAAGTTAGAAGATGAGAAAATGAAGGTGAAAACATCACAGATGAGAAATTGGCTGCTAGAGTGTTTCTTGCCTCCACACAGGCCAATAATAAGCTTTTATTAGGACAGAAAGACGTTTCCTGGCAACCACAGTCACTGAGATGAGAACAGCAGGACACAGACGGCCATCAGATCTCAATCAGACCAACAAACTCTGGAGATAAACAGACATCCACCCAAATCTATTGCCCACTAACCAAATAAATAAAAGCAGTAAGTAATCTGTGTTGAAATTATTATGATGATGATGAGAGAGAAGAGTGTATTGAATCATTGTATTGTCATTTCTTGAATCAGGTCACACGCACACAGTCCAGCAGACAGAAACATGTCTGAACATCCTGATTCTCTCTGAATCATGAGCTGCTCTCCTCAGTCTGGAGTCTGGGAGAGTTTATTGTGCTGTGATGGGATTACCTGTGATCAACACAAAGGCCCGGCTCACACAGACCTGGTTACCAGTGTTAACTGATGAACTATTATTAAAGCACAAGGCTTTACAGGTAACTGCTAACCAAGGGCTCTGAGTTTTAAACACTGCTGTGTTGGTACAGTGTGTGTGTGTGTGTGTGTGGTACCGTGTGTGTTCTGCGTGTGGTGGGTGGCATGCAGGCCGGTTCCATCTCTCTGGTCCATCTGCAGATGGTAGCCCTGTTGTCGGCCTGTCTGCTGCAGCTCCTGCAGGGTCTGCGTCAGCTGCGAGCGCCCATGCCAGAAATATACGTTCTTGGCCATTCTGCTCACCAGCATCAGAGACTCCAGCACGTTCACAATGTCATAAATACGTCGCCTCTCCACACCTGCATAACACACAACAGTCAGTGTACTGTCACTATACAAGAGTTTAGCTGTAAATTGTTGAGTTTAGGGCTCTTACCCAATTGTGTGGCAACCTCATCCAGACAAATGCTGATGCTCTCAGAGGATTCTGGGTAATCGGGGTACAACGCCAGAAACTTCTGACACAGAAGCCCCAAACTCTTCTGTTTGCGGCTGGGTCTCCTCTCAGAGTCGTCTAATGCTTCAAACTGAAATACAGATATTACATTAATTGAGAGTACAGAAAACGTTACTATATATACCAGAGATGATAATAAAGATCAGTTTAATGAACTATGTTAATCATAAACATACTGTATATTTCTTAAGTAATGCTTTAGAGTTTAAGTTCAATTTTACTTTTAATGACTGTGGTGGCTTTACCAGTTTACTGCAGTTTTACCATAGTAACTGTAGTAACTGTGGTATTTCAGCAGTGATTTTGGTTTCCATGGTAAATGTTTTACCTGACAGGAGTCGTCGATCTCCTCCTCGTCTTCCTCCAGGCCCTTCTCATTCTCGATGGGTCTGAAGAGGGTCTTCCTCAGCTCTCTGTCACGTATGTCTGGGCTGGCGGCGCTGATCAGAATCTTCAGGTTGGCTGTGGGGGTCCAGGGGTCGGGGTGGGACCTCTCCGAGTGTTTGATGGGGGTGACATCAGGGCTGGACACTCTCCTGTTCACAGCTGCTGTTCCAGACTCAGACTTCAGTGGAGTCATGATTCTTCTCTCCACACAGATGTTCTCCTGAAGAATCAGATCAAATATCTCATGAGCCTGTTGATCTATGTATGCAAAATGATAATAATGACAGTTATAACATGTTGTAGTTACATATAGATCTGCTTACTTTCTGCTCATTGATGTTGTCAGTATCTTCTGAGCCGGTTTTGTGCTTCCTCACACTAGTCAGATCCTTTAAAGACAAACACTTCATCTCCACCTACAAAACAAGCATTCAGATGAATCACATTTAGACTTTTGGACTACTCAGAAAATACATGTTATGTTTTTGCCTGTTTTGACACTAGCATTCAACTATCACAATAGTTAATTAATAAGTTTTAAGAGTCATATTACTGAATGTAAATGACAATATTTCTAATAATCATAATAGATATAAATAAAACATTACGTATCGCTTAACAAACCATTAACACAATCAAATAATTACAAATGTCAGGAAACTTTGACTTTGTCATAAAATAAACACAGGAAATGTTTTAAAAGTTATTTTTCAGCTAGTAAAACTACACACTACTGTTACAGTAATATGACATCATTAGATTATGACTTTGAATGGATGATGTAACAGTCAGATGATGACGGAGGAAAAGTTTTGGCGCAAAGATCTTGACCAGTTACTCAACCAGTCAGATTCTCAGAGGAACAAACACTGCTATTAAACCATACAGACAGTTTTCAATAATACATCCGTTTGTACAGGTACTTTAATATGTTTATTATCTTAGATTACAATGTAGAAACTACAGGCAAACGCTGTAGCTTTAAAAATGCGATCTACACTATGTAAACGTTAATGCTTAAAGCTACACTTTTGTGAAAAATGATTTTTAAAGAGTGTGTTAGAGTTCAAGCACATGTCCATTATTTTGAGTTGATTAGATTAAATCTGATCACTGTGTAAGTCAGATACATCTCTCACCTGATCCTGCTCTTCAATGAAAACGGGAAACGAACTGTTTGCGGGCTGATCCTTCTTTCCCTGTTAAATCATCATCATCATTTTGCACTTGTAATGATACTTTAAGAAGCAGATGTGTGTTATAATCTTGTTCCTTCAGAGGGATGAATGAGCTGCAGCTCCGGCGATTCACCCGCTAAAGCTTGTTTTCTGGCGCTCTCAAGAAGGTCCCACCCGTTAGCCAATCACGACGGCGATATGCAAATATACCGCCAGTAATTGGCTGAACGTAGAGGAAGTTGCTCCGCGCGTCCTTTGCAGCCAATGAGAGCGGCGCGTTGGGCGGGGCTCTGGGGGGTTGTTGGCGGGGCTGCGGGCGCGCTCTGGTTGTGTGGTTTATTATTTTATTATATTTAATGAAAAATCACCGATTATTTATTGACCTCATATAGACGAGAACTCAAGACTCAAGTTAAAGTTTTCATCGACAAACTCAGGCAGGAACAATGGTGACATACAGGTGGAGTTCTGGCGCGAGTGGGGGTTTTCTCGCGGGAAAGAGTGTAATATGAATCTGCCCTCAGGATACCCCACACCCACAAACCTGCCCCAGACAGGTTGTGTAACTATAACAGACACAGAACATTGACATTTATGACTAATCGCCAATTAATCACTGCATAAAAGAGCGAGTTTCGTTATGCCTGCTGTAAACTATCAGCTCATACGTCATAACTCTGTGGTGAATGATTTATTATATATGTTCAAAATTATTTTTGTCCGGTTAAGTCAATTCAAGTAAGTAAACACAAATATGTAAATATATTACTGTTTGACAGGTTATTATTCACGTTTACAAAATCCTGTAACAGATGTAGCCTCTAATTTCCTGAGTACATCTAAACATAAATGTTTATAAGCTTGGTTTGAAAAAGAATCTCTCTTCACAAATCTTAAATCACACCTGACACAACATTCTTTAATCAGCACTTACATCATGTTTAATAATCAATTCATTTCTTTCTGTAGCGCTAAACAGAACAGATCTCTGCATTTCTGTAGATACATTATAAAGACAGAAATCCTTATAAAAGCCATACTAATGCCAGCAGTATCCAAATAACCCATGAGAAACATCCTATACATAAACCAGATTCATTTACCACTTTAACAAAACACAATCTGAATGCTGAGAAAAGTAATTCATGATGTGTTGTTGAAGATGAGTGTGTTTGTTATGAGTAATGGTCTGTCTGTCAGTCTGACTGTAGTTATGTTGTGGCAGGGCTTCAGTCCAGTCTTACGATGTACTGGTGGCCCTCTGCAGGAGCTGTAGCATGATGGGGTAGACTGGTGCAAACTCCTTCCCCTGTCGGGCTCGAACTGACTGCACATATGCCTCCAGTGCTCCCCTGAGACAAAGGTAAGACACATTCTCATTGCGCTTCAGCTGAACACTGAAGATTGTATTGTCTCTTGTTAACCTCTAGAGGGCGTCAATGCTGTACTGAAACTTCAGTTCACATCTGTGTCCTAAACAGATTCTGTAAGTGTCTGATGATGAACGACAGTCCTGCTAACTGTGCTGTACGTAATTGTAATTGTAATACAATAAACTTCCTGGATGTTGTCGTGCAATTGTTGGACAACACTGTTTCACTGGACAGCCACTGTCTAGCCAATACATCTTTTACTCATTTTCTAAATAACTAAAAAAAAAGTTGAGTGTATTTTACCTGATGAGGGTCAGACGATCTTTCTCTGAGGGATGATCATCCAGCCACTGAGAATAACGAGAGATTGACCACTCGGCTCTCTGTTCAGAGGAGAAAGCAGGTTGTTCTACATCACAGTGAGAATAACATTTCATTGTGCTACAGTGACACAGAGAAGCATTATTGCTAAGCAGAAACTGTATTTATATTTCCTTTATTTGATTATTGGGGGATGTATGACCTGGGGATGCTCCCGGTTTGTGAGATTCACTCATTAGTGATCAACATAAAAGTGCTTCAAATCCATCCACACTAAAGCTGTTCCAGAAGCCCTCAGATTGAGATGTGTCATTTAGCAGATGCTTTTATGTAAAGCAGCTTACAGCAGGTCAGTCATAGGGAGAGTCAGGGTGGGTAAACTGCGCCGCTCAAGGGCGTAATAACAACGTGACCTTCAGAACCTTCCATTTTCAAACCACACCTCACTCCTTAGCTCTATAACAGGATGTGTGTGTGTGTGTGTGTGTGTGTGTACCTGGTGTGGTGATTTGAGTTCCGGGGGGGCGCGACTGAACAGGAAATGCAGTATGGTGCTGTATGGAATCAAATCTCCCAGCGTCTGACTGCCGGCGATGTGCTCGCTCGTTTGGAACAGCAGGGGTCTGAAACACAGAAACACAAATGAATTCATTTTCTATTCACTCAGCAATCGGGGGGTAATTTAAATTCTGAAGGATGCGGAGAGCAGATTCTTTTAAAAAACATCCGATAAAATTCACCAATTATTTGTGAATGTTCAGCCATTCACAGCAGACACACACAAAGAATGAGAAAAAACAACACAGTGTTCCAGTCAAATCTGAGATCCAAACAACACGTAACAACATCAAACGAATCTGTCGTATATTTATTACAAACACTTTATTATATAATCTGAGGTATGAGACTCTTTATTGTCAGTTTATGGGATATTTTGTCCGTTGTATTGTCAGCCAGGCAAAAAATGTCATTCCAGTCATTTTCAACTTCACAGTAACATGTTTTTAAAAAGCTTCATTAATTCATTAGCTGTCAGAAGTCAAGTCAAATGGAAAACAAAAGTACAACAGAAGGGGAGTCTGAGAGTAATATCTGGACAGAAAGAGTGACACTTGACTTCTTCTCAGCTAATCAGACGAGCATCTCTGTTAATAGCCTTCCCTTCACTCTGGCTGTTAATTAACAGCAATTTTCAGCAGGATCACTCCAGGTGACCTTTGTATCACAAATCAAGAGATCGACAAACAGAAGTGCTTGGTGCACGTGTGACATCATTACTCGGGGACAGACTCACCTGAAGGATCGCAGCAGACGGTACGCCTTCCCCAGATCGGACACCCGTCTGCAGAGAGGAGCTACGGCCAACTCCATCTAAGCACATACACACACGCTGGCATTAGAGATACTGGACAAACAGTCAGACCATAACAGAGAGAGAGAGAGAGAGAGTGAGAGACAGACCGTACTGTCCTCATTCCCTTTCATTACATCAAACAGAGCAGTCAGAAAATTCCTCAAAGCGTCTCTTTCTGATATCCAAAGAAGGAAGTCATGCGGGTTTGGAGTGACGTTAGGACGAGTTAAAGATGACAGAAAAAGTGCAACCTGACTCCAGCATCAGGAGGAAGAGACTGGAGCACACACCCTCCTCTTCCTCACCTGAGCAAAGTCAGCTGCCAGCCTCATCTTCCCTCCCTCCCCGAGGGGCCGCAGCAGGCTGGCGTGTCGGATGAAGAGGGTGATGGCGCGCTGGGCGATGTTCTCTGTGCTGTCGTACAGGAAGTCCAGACACTGCAACGGGCGGAAGTAGTCATTCATCACACGCGCAATAAAGCCCTGCAGCTCACGCATGTACAGAGAGCACGGCACGTCCGGACGGCCACCAGCAGGCAGAGGACTGTGAAACACACACACACATATATGAGAAGAGAGGACTGTAATCTTGTAATGTGAGCATGGACCAGAACTACAAGCAACATCACTGATTTCCTTTGTCACATAATCACTCTCATAGATGTGTAGCTAACAGAACTGCACATACACACGTACACAGACACAAAGTTAGAGTAACAGAAAGGCCATGCTAATGCTATTTAGCAGGTGACAGTCTGTTCACAAAAGTTTATCACACACACGCACGCACGCACGCACGCACGCACGCACGCACGCACGCACGCACGCACACACAGAAGGCAAAGAATCGTTTCCTCTCTAAGCCAGGTGCAGTTTTTAGTGTCTTTTGTTTTGGGGTGAATTATGACCCGGGCATGTTTCTGAGAGGTTTCTTTGAGTGGCAGCTGTTGATAGGGTGAAAGCGAGGGTGTTTCTGCATAAAGGGACTCTATAGCATGTTTATTTCTCTGCCGTCCTCTCTCGGGAGCAGCCAACAGCGGGGGCAGAAATAAAACAGACTGCGGACAACTGGTGCTCCTGAGGGGACGAGAGATCTTGACAAAGAAACTGCTCTGAATCACACAGTAATGGTGTAAATGTTATCAAACCCTGGCACATCCCTCTCTGCTGAATTCACCAGCACACCCAGACCAGAGAGAGAGAGAAAGAGAGGAATGAATACAGGACCGAATCTTTGAGGACCTTTATGACAGTCAACCAAAACGTGGTCAAGAAATTAAAAGAGAAAGATGAGCCAAAACAAAACTGATAGTATTGTACAAAGGTACTGTGTCAACGCCTGTATACATTAATCAACCCTGACTTGACTTGACTTTAGATTGGACCGTCAAATGATATTTTTAAAAAATACAGAACATTTCCATGTTTTTTCCCAAACATTATAATTAGACACTTCTTACTGAATGAGTGTCACAGTGACCCTTCAGATCAGTTGAGGTGAGTGTGATGTTTGCTTACCCTGAAAAATCCTCCTGATGCATAGTGATGAGTATAGCTTCAACAGAGTCCGAGACAGAGCTCAGAAGAGGCTGAACGGCAGAACTCATCAGAGCCTGAACCGACTGCAAGACACAAACACACAGTATTACCCTTTTTCATTCATATTACGCTTTTCCAGTCAAATTTTAAAGCTGTTTTATGAACTTTACACATTTTATAAACTTTATGATGTCTTTGACAGAGTTGCTTTCTTGATGCTCAGTGGCTCTAGTAAAGTTTCATGGTTGCACGTTGACCTATGCTACCATCTGCTCTTCTGTGATTGGCTGACATTTGCTGATGGGACATCAGTCTGACCATCGCGTGTGTCATGGCAGCAGGGCAGTCGCACACCCCCCCCCACCCCCGTTGGAGTCTCTTATCTGGCTCTTCATCTGAGTGACAATGCAAACCCAATAGGTAAGCGCGAGATAAAGCACAAATCTCACTGCCGATCGCTTCCTCTCAAACTCCTTCACAACATAACGTTTTGGGTCATGAGATTGTTGTGAAGTTCATGTCTTTGTAAAAGCAGCGCTCACTACCCTTTGAATTCTAAAATGACAAAGTTATACCGTACGGTCTCATTGACTTCACAGATGTGCCCAAACAAAGACCACAAGAGACGTTTTAGCAGTGAGATTACGTGTCCTGCATGGGACAAAAACATCGCCTCAGACCTGAGAACAGTGGGTGGTAAAGCGTTGGGCTGTTTCCACCTAAAGATCAGGACTTAAAGCATGTGTGCGTACGTGCCGGCGGCAGCTTTGGTTAAAAGCTGAGGGGAAAAACAGAATGAGCAGTTTACTCATCTGATTTAACTGAGGGGAGAGAGCGCTCAATTCAGAGCTCCTCAGTGTTTACCCAATTACTTTCTGCAGCATCTCTCAAAATTCAGACCCTCTGTCCACCGTCCCACAGGCTCCCCTGTTCATCACAGATACAGACACAAAGAACCCGGAGCTCATGCTGCACACAGCTCGTCTCAACAGTGTAGAGCACTTGATGCAGAGCAAAACTACGACATAAGTGTTATGAATATCAATTATATTCCTGCTGCGCGCTGATACACAAACCAAAAATCTGCATCCATGCACGGCAGGGCTGAGCATGCATGACCGGCTTACACTGACCGAAATGATTACGCAGTAAAGAATTGTGCTTTACTGTCTGTGTACTCCAGCACAAATACATACATCATGATTTAAACTGTGAAGTTTTGGTCAGACCACCCACCCATTGCGCACGCCTGTGTGTGTGTCAGTGCAGTTATTGCTGCGTGTGGTAACGTGTGTTTTACCTCTAAAGATGCGGTGAGAGCTTGATCAGCTGCTGCAGGAAAGGAGCCCAAGCCAGATATAACCTGACAACACAAACAACTCAAAATCAACATCCTGAAACACAGTCAACATTCACAGCCCGCAAACAATCATTTCTGCCCCTAAAAATGAGTCTACTGAAACAAGCGCCTCCACTTTCCCCACGTAAAACTTTGATCACCTCCAGTTTAAATATTTAATCTCGTTTCATTACCTTATTAATCACAGCAGCGGTGAAAAGCATTAGCCGTGGCTGGCATGTTTTTTTAATGGGGGAGATTGGGAACTACATCAGGCAGTGCTAAAAATAGCCATCTGTGAAATAGGGCCGTTTATATAGTACAGTGTAGACTGGTGATGAGTCTGCGGTTTTCCCAGGATTCTCTGCGGAGGAAGGTCTGAGTGAAGACACGCTTATAGACAGACTGAGGTGGGCTGTTCTCCTCACATGGAGTTCATAACATTCTGCACAAACACTGAAAATCTTCTCCTGGTATGGACCCGTAATTTTATTCCCCCTACTAACTGAATAATGACAATTTGTAGCCTATGAAGCCTGGCTTCAGAAAAATACAACACAGTCAATCAAACTCTTTTTATGGTACTTTTATGGTCATTTCTGTCCACACTAACTGTCATATGGAAATGAGCAGCTGTGAAGCTCATTTTGGAGTGAGCTGTGTCTTTAAGAGCCGTACTATCCTGAATGAGAAGCTTACTTTAGCCACGGCCTGCTGTAAACGGAACAGAGAGTTCACCACAGCGATGTTCCTTCTCTGGCCCTCCGTCAGGGGCCCGATCACCTGACTGGCATCACCCTGTGTACACAGCTAGAGAGAGAGAGAGAGAGATGGATGAGCCAAGGAGGGGAAAAAAAAGAGCAGATTAAACAACACTTAGCATCAAACACAAGTCTGAAGTAAATAATCAAGGAGTCAACATCAAAAGTGAGGCAACCGCAGGCTGCCATTAATTTTCCCAGAATTCTCAGCGTTCGTCTGAGGTCAGAGACGCTTTGCTCAATGCTGGCACAGCGGTCAATGTGCTGGGACACGGCCATCACCATGGAGTTCAGACGGCAGAGGCAGCTGGCATTATGGGTGGGTGGGCAAGCGATGGGGAGAGGAAGAAACGGGGAGATTTACCCAGCTCAGTATCACACCACAGGAGTTAACAAGCGGAGGGCTGCCTCAGTCACGCATGGACCGTCGCGCGCAAACGTTTCCTGATGTAAACAATCTGAACACATGACTGCAGTGAACAAAACAACTCAAGGAACATAAAACCTGAAGTCCAAAAAATAACACAGCCTCTAAGAAAAGATCGCACCTCTCTTCAGAAGGGGTGGATGAAAATCACACGCTGTCTGCGAGGAAAAAGCCACCTATGATAGTGGCAGCAGGGGGTGCCATGGCAACAGTCTAAAAATGGCAAAGCAACAGTTAATTAGCGTTTCCTGTGGCAGGTGCTGTAACACCAGTGAAGCACAATCTGCTGTAGGTGGGCTGCACCTTCACACCAGATGGTTAAATAAAGCGCAGCCTCGAGTGAGTATCTGCTGCCCCTCATCTTTACCATGAACCTTCATGAGATGCTTCTGAGGTCTGCAGTAAAGCTGCCTGAAGATCCAAAAACATTCTCATGACCCTCTGAACCTGGCAGGGTCACGCCACCACAACAGCAGTGCACCACACTGAAAGTTACTGAACTCCTGAGATGGAAGCACATACTGAGCATCAACTTCCTCCATGATTTTGAAATCATCTCCGTGCCCTTGAGTTCCTTGTGAATCTGCAGATCTGAGAAGGTCGTGTTGTCACAGCCGGACATTCAAGACAGATCAATAGAGATACAATCTTTTAGTCCGCCTTCATTGACATCCATCCATTAACTGATGGAGTCTGTTTACTACCCGTACAAATCCGAGCTTCATTAAAAACAAACAACCCTTGTCCTGCGAGTTGTGCCTTTTGCTAGATGATTTTGAGGACCTTGTAAAGTTTGTGACAACCTAAAGAAGCATTATCTAATATTATATTGTTACATCATCACTGTCAGAAGGTCAGAGAGAGGTCAAGGTTTGTCTGAACTGAACCCTGCATTGAGTTCACAGTGTTCTGATTGGCCATCACAAGCACATCTGTACAGCAGGAATGAAGAAAACCAGACCCTCGTTACTCATCTCCTCACTGACATAAGACAGCTAGAGTCAGACATTGGATTAATCCAATCACACCCACACTGGCCGGCCATAATCAATCAGCTCTAGGTCAGAGTGAACTGAGACAGGCCGGCCTGAATGAGGAAATAAAAGTGTACAAACAAACATTAAAAGGCACGTTCAATGTTTTGAATGAACATTCAGAGTGCAAAACTAAAAATAATCTACAACTCTACAGGTAATCTACAACAGGGCTTGTTTGTGTATATCTGGATCTGATTACATTGCTGGCTATGTTATTGATTCAAAATTTGTTCCTACATGACCTTGATTATTCCAGCAGTAATTAAATGATGAACACTAGGAAAGTTATCAATAGATTTGGAGGTTTATTGATTAAGCATCACATTGTAGTTTGTGATGCAGTTATTGTCATGTAACTCAGTGTGGATCACAGGGGGAACGATCTCTACTGACTGTCTGATCTAATGAGACAGTCTGATCTCTTCAGTACCTCCAGTACAGTACACATACAAAATGCACTGGTTATACATGTCATTGACACACCAGTGACCAATCATATTGGTCATCCTCTCTCTGCTCTCATAATGAGCCCCGCCCTCTCTCTGCTCTCATAATGAGAACCCGCCCTCTCTCTGCTCTCATAATGAGCCCCGCCCTCTCTCTGCTTGCATAATGAGTCCCGCCCTCTCTCTGCTCGCATAATGAGACCTGCCCTCTCTCTGCTCGCATAATGAGCCATGCTCTCTGCTCTCATAATGAGCCCCGCCCTCTCTCCGCTCTCATAATGAGCCCCGCCCTCTCTCCGCTCTTATGACAAGCTCACCTCATAACGAGCTCGGCTGTGTCACCTCCACACAGGGTTGAGGGCTATGAGAGCAGACAGCCTCCCCCACAGCCCGGCTCATTATCTCTGTGTGTGTGTCTTACCAATTGCTCCGACTTGACGCAGAAAAGCTGCACCGTCTTGGCGACGTTCTTGCCCACCGCCACCATCAGGCCCGGATCCACTGATGCAACGTTCAGCTCACTAACAGGCAACAGAAACACAATCCAGAGACAAAAGAAGGCTGAATCAGCAATCAAGTTAAATTTAATCTTACAGTTTCCATTCCACAATTTGCAGTCCTTTAAAAACAACAATGCATTCTGTTCCAAAACCTAGCAAGCACCCTTGCTTCCTAATGCCTAGACAAGAGTCTGTCTTTTAAGGCAGCATCTTGAAATGAAGGCACTTTAGTGATTGCATAATCCTGCTGCCTACCTTTTGCGACAGTCTTTGAGCAGAGACCACAGCTATGATAAACGCTGTCTAGATAAGAAGCTCATCTATAGTTATGACGTTATGACGTATAGCAGTGTATATGCTGTATATACCTGGCTACGGTCTTAATGATGCTGTCCAGCTCGTCATTGGAGGGGGGGTTTCGACCCCCCTGAGGGAACACCAGGTTGATGGGGTCAAAGAGGCGAGAGAGTGACTTGGAGAGGTATGCAGCTTCATACGGCTGTAGAGAGCTCTTCAGATCCTTCTCTGGACTGCAGACACAAAACACACAAAATCTATTAAAGCACAGAACAGAAATCCATAATGACACTGCCATGACATCTGTCATGTCTATATACTGTATATATGTATGGCTGTGATGTAATGTTTTAAATTATGATGTCATACCAGTCATGTCGGTTATTTCAATGACATGTCAAAAGTACACGGCAAAAAGCCTCAAGACACTCTGTATGTCTGATAATTCATTGACCTAAATCGGTCAGTTTAATCAGAGCCTCGGCTGTAGAGATAATTACAAATAGAGACTAAACTGAAAGCACGAGGGGGCGACACAGCGGTTAATGAAACAGACGCCTACTTACAGCTCACATCTCTGCAGGACATCCACAAGTGTTTGATTCCACCACTAACCATAAATGTGTTTAGTTATAAGAATTATTCTGTTGTTTGACCTGCTTAGAAATACTGTGTTTGCCCTGTGCTTGTTGTCACTAAATCAACACGTTGCAATATCTTCTTTAATATCCATCCCTATTCAGATTATCCCCAATGGCATGTTTGTTTTTTTACTGTGTAGTTTCTCAGTCCTGAGGGCTGTGGTTAAGAAGGAGAAGGTCATTAGTTTGATTTGACCCTCTGGTCATCTGAAGGGATTGATTGTATGGTCCTCAGTAAGACAGTAAGGGCTGACATAAGCCACCAGAACGGCCCTGATTATTACAGTAATAATGCCACAAAAACATTCACAAAAGTGTGTGTGCCACATAAAACTCTGCAACACCAAGACATTTTCAACACATTCGCCAGAGTTTGACGTGATACTATTATAATTTTGTTTTTAATTGCTGGTTGCCAGTTGTCAAACATCTTGACAAGCTGTCCTGGGCTGAAGCATGCAGTACAGTGTGTTTAGAGCGATTATGAGTTTGATCACAATAGTGACAGAAACAACGATACATGCTGAACAGTGATGTGAACAGTGATGTGTCTGAGGGGAAGATCTCCATTCAGGTGAGACTTCTGGCTGATGACAATGTCGCTGAGATCTTTGTTGTGCCACCAGCAGATTGACAGTTACTGTAGCTACTGTAACAAACCTCTGCAGGAGAAACTTCTAAATAGAGAATTTAGATTTAGCACAAGAGAAAAGGCTGTGAATTTTTTAGGCTATGAAAATAACGTTTAGGCTTTTTGGTAACGTTCTGATTTTCTTTGTGTTGATTTGGAAGGTGATATATCATCAGCACATGTTCCTGACAGTCTCACGAGGTTACTCTAATTGTATGTTTTATGCTCTTACTCACTCATAGTCTGGTTTAGCGTGGGTAAACAGATCTTCAGTGTCATGTTCTGGCGCAGATAGTTCCAGCTCAAGTCCGGCAGAGCTGCTCACTAGCGCCCCCTGTATACTGGCGCTGTACTGCTGCAGTCTCTTCCACAGGTCATTATAAAGCCGCAGCAGTTTGGGATACTCTCCCTCTAGAGCCTGTTTCAGGAAGCTTGATGCTGAGAACATAAGAAACATACGAGCTTCAGAAATTATCAACAACTGTCTCCTGTGACCAGGAATCAATGATGTCTTGAGTCTAGAATTAACACCAAACTACCACAATTAAGATGTAACTACACACTACATGTACTGTGAAAGCAGTGTGCCATGTTACTGTAGCCATGACAATAGCAAACCCATCAGCACATCCTGTCTTTGTGCCTCAGTGCACTTAAAATGCACAAATCCCTTCATCTCCATCCACTCTGACAAGAACATCATTAAATACAGAGAATATAAGAGAGTCAACGAGGGGAGACGGAATAAAAATGAATCTTCATTAATATGGTAATAACTCAACTTTACAGGTGATTAAATGCTCATTACAAAATATTATGCAGATTGTTTCTGATGCAGACTGATTTGATGAATGTATAATGCAGCAGTTTGGTGGCACATGCCTCTTAAAATCACTTTTAACCTTTGTTTGCCATCAGCCGAACTACAGCTGAGCTGCAGCCATGCCGCTGGTACAGCTCCAAATTACTGCTACTGGCATATCTTACATTTATTCAATTCAAAACTGCCATGCAGCAGATTCCAGAACAGCAGTGCTCAGACAGGGCCACTGACAGTCAGAAGATCTTTCCTCTGGGAAGGAGGTGAGGAGCATACAAGATGAACAAAAATGGTGGACTGGAGAACATCTGCATCTTCACTCCTATATAACAAACACAGAGCTGTATATCTGCAATCTCTCGGAATGGACGTGTCAGTTAAGGGTCTGATGATAATTACATGAATGAAAACAGGGCAGCTCTCTGATGCTAGTCATTACATTCATATGAGTCCAAGCAAAGCTACAGACAAAGACATCCAAGAACTCCACATTGAACATTTGGAGAGATCCAGACTTCATCCTGTCTCCTGCTCTTTGAAAGGAAACCAGTTTGGGACAGAATTCTGGGAAGAGGCAGGGAACTTCTCAAAAGTCAAACAAAGAACGTTTATTTTCGCACAAAGAGGGAGAGATGAATCATTTATAAATACATCTTTCTGTGAAGGCTTGTGGAAGAGTGAGGCCTCACGACAGGGTCCATAAGAATCGATCAAAGATGTTCCCTGATGGCCTTTAGCAGCATCTAAAGTGCATCTACAGCCCTAATGTTCTCATTTCATGAGAGTATTTTGGCGACCGTCCCTCAATAGATGGACATGGTTTTGGAATCAGGCCTGATGAGGGCTAAGAGGATCGCACAAGCATCTGGATGATGAAAGTGAAGCAGGAGCTCCTGTTTGCTTTCTATTGAGCAGGAGGGGTGAAGCACACGGCATCATTAGCTTGTGATAACAATAGAGTCTTACCATCAGGGCCAAGATTTGACATGAGAGATGAGATTTTCAGAGCTCTGGTTAAGATGGATGCTGGTCAATGTCTTGAGTCAGGGTGTTCTTAACCAAGAGGTACCGTTCTGTCTGGGACTGTTGTTTAGTTTTTATAGGCTACACAAGCCTATATTTCAAAGATACTGAATCGTGTGATGAAAAGGACGACATTCAGTATTAGTATCTATTGTAGCTGAACCTCTATAGAGTCACATACATCTCACACTTAACGGTCTTTGCTCTTTTACAAACTCCATTGTAATCAAACAACTGTCTGGACTTATCACACACGATTGTGTTGATGATGATTGTGTTGATGATGGTTCAATGGAGAGCTCACTTATATGTGTGTGCTTATGCGAGACTCAGTGGCAAAGTGGGAGCTTAAAACAAGCCAGAAGTGTAATCGCTTCTCCAAGGAGCCACCAGACCTGAGAAACGTGTTACCCTGCAGGAGAACAGCATCTCATAGCGTCTCAGACTGAGCGCGAGGAGAAAGGGTTAAAAGATCGCTTTCAAATGCAAAGCTAGAACAGCGTTACGTGGGTAATAGAGTTTGAATTGGACTGGATATGAGAGCAGAGGAGCGGGGAGGCGCAGGAGGGGAGCTTGTGTCACTCGCTCACACACAGAATGAGCTTTTGAGATGCATGACGGGGTATCGTCTTAAACAAAAGCCAGACTGAGACTCACCAGCTGTGGCTTTCTGCAGCTCCTCAGAGAGAGTCTGAGTGACTGAACTCCAGAAGGTGTGCAGGATGTCACGCTGGCCGTCCTGGGGAGAAACACAGAGGAATGAATCAAACACACACACCACTGAGAGCTGAACTTGACCCCAGTGGCCTTTGACACACAAAATGACAAACGCTTTATCACGCTGTTCAAAACACGCTGTTCAAAACACATGAAGGTAGAATTTGAGGCAATTTCTTATTTCATATGGAAATTATGTTTTACTTGTTTGAGCCCTGAAGTGCCCATAAGGGCTGTGTGTGGAGATGCACACAGGTGGCTCTCAATAAGCCAAAAGGCATGTTTTCTCCAGAAAAGCAGCTGGGAATCACACTGTAAGGTCTGATTTACCTGTGTCACTGTTAGATGTGGCAGTTTTCCGATGGGGTGTTTTGTGCTACAAATAAAGGTGTGAGATTGTAGGAGTTTGAAAACAGCTTTGGTCACAGAGGCAGAGAAAACAGAAAACATGCCCCTCACCCACCTCTCCCAAATCTCCAGAGACCCACAGCAGCTCTGCTGGGCTTTACACCGACTCCTGCACATGCAACCTGTCTGCTTTACTGGTCACCCTGTTCAACTGAGAGCTCAGAGGCACAATATAAAGTGTAAAGGGCTTGTGGAGCTCAAAGATACGTTTTCACTGTGCAACACGTTTCAAGAGACTTTTAAAGGACGGCCATCGCTTTCATCTGCAGCTCTCTGCCCATCATTCAGTGTGGTTTCATTTATTATACTGTCCTACACTTCAGAGATTCACCGAACATTTCCCTCACACATGATGCGAGCGTCTATGAGCTTCAGTGATATTACAGACCCTAAAGTACAGTTTGAGTCTACACTGTTAAAATGTGCCACTATTTCATCAGCATTGAATTTATTCTCCTTGTCACGCTGAAGAGACTTTTCTTGCATAATCTGTCATGACTCTTGCATAAGTGCGCTGGCCCGTCTCACAATACCACCCCAGTCCTCAAATCTAACTTCTTCCCTTCCTTTCTGATTTTAACGAAGAGAGAAGAAAAGGTGCTCGGAAGAGCGGGAACAGGTGTTGCCATGGAAACGCCCCCCCATTCAGACCTCAATCTTCTGACCGAAAATCTTGATTTCCAAGAGGTGATTAGAGGTCGCTCAGCTCATCTCCCCCGAAACTGTTTACTGAGTGGAAATGTGATGAATACCAACAGAGACAGAAATGATTGCAGGTTTTGAGACAGACGATCTCTGACACACACACACATGCACGTCTGCTGCTTTCTGCACGCTGTGCGGTATGTACCGTAATACTACCTAGTGTTATTTGAAAATATCATGTGGAACGATGGATCAACTTTACTGTTGTCACCTGACCTCATTACACAATCCAGTTATCATCTTGGAAATAAATACAGCGTTCTGATCAAAGCAGGAGATGCTAACACAGTTAATATTACTTCATTCATCACTTACTGTGAGCTGATTGTATATTTTAGCAATACAGTACGACACATCATGTTAGATTGTGTATACATATATAGTCAAAAATGAAGAGGCGACTGTAAACACAATACAACAAAGCTTTAAGTGTCATACTGCTTTTAAAAAGTGCTGCTACATACAATTAACAACACTTGATTTCATTTAAATGTCATTTTACTTCATTCTGTGGCACTGATTCACTAGACAGTACAGTCCCTAGAAGACGCTCCTGAATGTTCCCTGCTCTCTCGAAGCGCCCGTCTAATCTCCTACAGTTTGACCCTTTATTTAGCAGAAAATAGCACCTAAATTACCGGCTGTAATCAGCCAGATTCACCTTTGAGGGAACAGAGCGCGACAGACAGCGGGATTCCAGAGGGGAAACATGTCCCACGTGTCACTGCAAATAATGTCCCTGTCTCACACACACACACCCCTTCACCAACTCACTCGCAGCAGTCTTTCATCACCGTCTGCCTGCACATGCTTGACACTCCATATACAGTGTGTGTGTGTGTGTGAGTGTGATAACCCTGTCACAGGGGTCTCAGCCACCTGCAGACACCAATTACAATGTCATTTACTGCTGAAAAGTGCCTGCAGCAAGAGCAGCAGCCGGGGCTGTGCATGCAGGTCAGCCAGAGGCAAGGACAAAAATCACTACAGATCAAGACAAACTCTCTACACGTGATAATCATTCGTACACATTCTTGTCAGATGTGACTTCAGGAACTTAAAGCCGCTGTGTGTGTGATTCTATGACTTATTGTGTTGCAGAGAACATGTCAGCAACATGCTGAATATTACAATAACGCTTTTCTCATATTCATATTTGCAACTTTTATGTTTACTTTGAGGAAGGTTTGTGAGAACATGACCTAGATTGAGCAGAGTGAGTCTGTGCTGTATGAAACCAGTGAAAACAGAGCTGTGCAAACTGTCCATTAACACCGACTCCACAGTCAAACTTTAAACGAACTGACGCTTTACATGCACAAACTCAGCCAAAGACAGTTATCAACAAAACATTGTGTCTCACCTTGATGATGTCATCAATAAAGCACACATGGGTCACCGGGTCCCTTTTTTTAGTCAGAACCTTTTGCAGGTGTTGCACCTGCACAGAAACATACAGAACGTTTAGCCAACGCTTTTAGCCCTTTATTGGCCATTTGCTTTTTGAATAAATGTGAATGTAGTGCACAGAAACAGAAAGGTACAAAGATTCAGAAAGTTAATCGTAACAAATTATTAATTAACAGTTTTTTTCCAATTGTAACATCTGAGTTTGCTAACATTTGCTTACCTGACCACATGCGGCACAAATTTGGTCCATAAGCTTTTCTAAATTTGTCCACAGAGCCGCACGAAATGCAGCCGTGTTTCCTGGAGTGGGCATGACAGCTCTGCCAGGGGCACCTAAACACAAACAACACACACTGTAATACACAAGCACAAAATCATCAACCATTCCAACACACAGCCACATAAACTTCAGACCTCTGCTGCTGGCAGGCTGAGTGAGGACTTTAATGTCCAGAGCAGTAATAACATTCTCCTGCACAGAAGTCCTGTATCCATCCACCACACTTCTGATAGTCTCCCTCAGACTGCCCAGGTTATAGAACACCTGTAGGGCCGTCCCCACCTGAGATGGGTTCTGGTGGAGAAACAAAAACAGCCCATGAAAAATTAAGAGCACAAAGAAGAATCTTCCTCAGGCATGAGGTCAACTGGCCAGTTTCACACAAAAGCTTCAGTCCCAAAAAAGTAAAGCTGAGCTACTGAAGACCATGAAATCGTTTAATATTTCTCTATTACATTAAAATAGGAAGTTTGGTCTGGGCATATTAAATAGACTTTAATACAGTCACAGTCATGAACCATCATTTTATTTGCCAGTTGTATGTGGTATAAGAGGGAGAGAAATGATCACTCATTATTATTTGACCAAAAATCTGTATATTTCAAGATAACAGGTCAACATTTTGGCATTTCCTGCTGCCTCTGATATTACGTGGGTTATTAAAACAACATTGTTTGTGGCAGATTCTTTGCTTCATTAGATTCAGGTCACAGATAAACAGGAATAGAAATATATACATTTATGCCTGACCTGCTCAACACTCGCATCTCTTGTTTCAAGACACGTTTACACCTGAGACTGTCATCCGCATGAGGGGAATACAGAACGAGTGCAGCAACTACAGCGAGAGCAGCCGACTGACGTCAACAGCACAGCGTGTGTTACAGAAGTAGGTCAGACAGAACTTCTTTAAATTCAACTGTCTCAGCTCAGCTATGACTACAGGACATCTGCGGTTAAAAAAAAGCCAAGCTATCAAATGCGAAGCAGATTCTAGCAGACTGTCCCCATCTCTGATCCTGCCTTTAATTTAATCTCCCAGGATGAAAGTGCCAAGCATTACAAGACCCGGTCCAACTTCAATCTAATCTCAGTGGATTAAAGATGATCGGGCCCAGTCGCCTTCCACACCACATGTGGAAAACTGCAGGTGAATGAATAAGCATGCAAAGGTTGAGAGAGAGATGACAGAAGGTGATGTTTGGCTGATGGTGTACAGATTGAGTCTAATGGGGAGGAGTGGCAGTTTAAAAGCTGTTGATCGCGCGTAAGCACTTTCCCAGCAATCAGCACTAATCACACAAATGCTGGACACACTTCTTCATTCTCTCTCGTCCCCTTTAAACACACTTGAAGAAAAGGCCAAAAAAGAAAGCAGCAACCTACTCAGAGCTGTCTTCCAGTTCTCTCTCTCCCATCAATCCAGAAAACAAGAGGTCCTTTCTAATCTCTAATACTCTGAAGAGATACGTCCAGATTGGAAGTGTGCAATTAAATGTGTATTTAAAGTCAGACGTCATGTTTAAAAGAGCACATTGAAACGGCCAGTACCGTGCACGGTGACATCAAAAGACCCCCGGGAGTCTCTGCCTGTGCTAAGTTATGAAGACCGTCTCTTGTGATCTCATTACAGGTGTGGGGCCGTTCTGATACACTGGAGACCAGCACATTGTTTTGAGAAACAGTCCCAATCCTTAGAAACAAACATAAAGTGCTGCTGCCCATTACAACTCAGCTTAGACATAACTTGCACAGATTGATAACAGTATTTATATTCCATAATAACTGGAATAGTGGCCCAGCTGTGTGGAAGCGCTGGGCTGTCTCTTATGCAACAGTCGAGTGTAGTTGTCAAGGAACAGATGTGAATCACAGAAAAACGAAGGATTGGGACAGACCTAATTGCTTGCGGCAGGTTCATTCACAGGGTGTAATGCGCTCGCCCTCATTTACCCCGAGCTGTGGAGAGATAATGCTTTAGCAGGAACATGCACAGTCACCGTGGAGATGGATCTGATCAGCTCAGCCAAAGACCCAAGATGGCTGATTGCCAACTGCCGTGAACGAGGTGTTTTCACATGACTCGCTACGCTTTTGTTCCCAGAATTAGCACTTAGCTGGAACAGGTGGCCAACGATCGTTTCCTTACCGGCAGGACAGGGAGGAAAATAAACATATCTGGACTAATGCTTTTAAATTTAAACTCGGGCAGAGGCCAATTTCTGCAAGAAAAAAACAGACCGCTATTCATCACAGAGAAGGTGAAAATGCATCTAAAAATAACCCCTGACTACACGTTGATTAAATTGGTTTGTGCATCCGGGCTATTGCTGTAAAGTGAGGGAAATATTATACAGTGTGTTCAGCCCGTCTCTGTACGCTCTGCCCGTGAGATGTGAGATCTGTTCTGTTCAACGGATCGTGTGGAAACTGTAATGCGCTCTCTCGACATGTTTCTTGGGAGAATTACGTTTCATGGTGGAATGACAATGTTTATATTGAATAACTCCTGCAGTTCAGAGGAGCGAGGGGCACAAAAGATCTTGCTGCTTTTAGAGTGAGATACACACTTGAGTGCAGCCCACAAAAATCCTTTAATAATTGCTGAAGTCATGTGGTCTGCCTGGCAAATATTTGTGGCAAATCCTACAGATCATATGTTCCTGGAGGTTTCAGACGAGCCAGCGTTATTTTTGTCACCTTGAAAGTCTCTATGTGTTTCTCTAGGGGAGTGTAGGAGACAAAAGCATCTTACCGCTTTCTGCATTTGCTCTTTAATGGCAATGATAACGGTTACATGCCGCATTATGCAACTACAGTAAACTGTGCGTCAGTGTTTGAAAGAATCTCGGTGCTGAAGAAAAGCCAGTCGAGAAGCAGTGCGAGATCTCCCCTGAAAAGCTGTCACAGTTCTACCCGTCTCAGTCATGAGACCTGTAAGGGCCTGTAATTGTCAGATCTCACTGATGGTATGGTCTCCATTACTGCTCCTATTACATTCTCTCCTGCTTCAAATTTGGTCAACCCGTGTTCTGCTTGACTGCTTCAGCTTTTCTACAGAAACCACAAAGAAAAAAATACAGTTTCCAATGAGGGAACTGCCAACACCATTGTGTCACCTGAACAGGAACACGGTGAGAAGCTTATCCATCGCGCAGAGACCCAGAGAAAACAACATTTCCAGTCATTTCCAGTCAATTGCTTCCCCTCATAAAAACTCCTGGTCACCATGCCTGTGCCATTAACGTTTGCTGTTTGTCCTGTCAACATACGGAAGACTCGCTTGAACATTTTCCAAACCCACCAACAGATGATGAGTAGATGACACCAGAGGTCTCTGCTCACATACTGTACCCACAGAATTCCTGCTATACAGTACATTTAAACATGCCCATCAAATATGTCTTAATATAAAAACATTCCAAATCATACATTTAATATTAAAGATTAAAAAAATAATTGTATTTATATCAAAATATCACACAAAAAAGCATCATTACAACAGAATGTTTCAAAACAAAACATGTTTTCTTGGGAATGTTGTTTCTATTCTGTTAATTGTTTTTTTGTCAATAAAGTACAAATGAAACAACACAACAAACATAAGCATATTGATTTCAAAAGACAGAGCGCAACAGGAAAGACCCAGCCCATACTGCATGTAAATGCCATACGATTTACGAATGTTACAGGGACAGGTTCTTGTAGGTCCAGTCATGTTTCCACAACAAAAACACCAGGAATCCAATGAGAGCATGCCCTGAACCCACCAATGAGAGCATGCCCTGAACCCACCAATGAGAGCATGCCCTGAACCCACCAATAAGAACATGCCCTGAACCCACCAATAAGAACATGCCCTGAACCCACCAATGAGAGCATGCCCTGAACCCACCAATGAGAACATGCCCTGAACCCACTAATGAGAGCATGCCCTGAACCCACCAATAAGAGCATGCCCTGAACCCACCAATGAGAGCATGCCCTGAACCCACCAATGAGAACATGCCCTGAACCCACTAATGAGAGCATGCCCTGTATCCACCAAAAGAACATGCCCACACTTATTAAACAGTGTTTTAGCCATGCGAGAGTTTTGCTGAAAAACTGACAGTGACTGAAGTGAGACTGCGAGTGTGAGAAAAAGATGATGGATCGCCTAGACCTTCATTTTCATATCGTGTTACCACAGCAACCCAAAAACAAACACAACGATGGCCGATTAAAGCCTTTTAAGACACGCTTGGTAAATGTCAGCGCAAAGGAAGACACTGATGAAATGAACTCAATTTGGCAGAGAACTGATGATGATGGAGGGGATAAAGGTGAGAGGTGAGGTGTGCTCGGCATATCTAAACCTCTTCAGTCTGTAGTAAAGTTTAATTTACACTGAAATTAAACAGAAATAAACAGAAGGAAATGAATTCTAGACTTCAGGTCAACAAATCAACAAATATCCTTCACTGATCATTTTAAAGTAATTCATACAGAATAAATCCTAATTTGATGTGCCTTTGTATTAATGTGCAGTAAAAGCACTGAAATATTAATGACAGTAAGCGGTCAGGTTCACCCAGTGAAAAACTGGACATGAATAACCATAAATAAAAATGACCACATTTTTATAATATCATAAATGTGCTTATGAAAGGTGGATATGAACAGATTTCTGTTCAGGCACAAACACACACTAGCACACGCTGGTCAACACACAGCAAGCAACATGAAGAGAAATGATGCAGAGAAAACTATGTCATTCCAAAACAACTAATTTAGTCAGCTGGTCAGTTACAAGAGACAGAGAACAGCAAAAACGGTCTTTGGTATGTTGCTATTTGTACAATTATTTAGAAAATAACCTGAAAAAAACATACAATACAATCTAATAATTAAATGGTATTATACAATGCGTAGTTCAAAACACTGAATCCCAGCCGGGACGGTCACTCCCAATAACTAGAAATAAACTGCCATTGTGCTTTTAACCTTTGAGACTTTAATTTTGAAGAGGGACATTGGTGAGCAGGGATGTTAAAACGTGTAAGGTCTCCATGGTAACAGTAATTTGTCACATAGGTGCCTGGAAGTAACGTGTCACTGATGGGCACAAGATGAGAGAATGAAGAGTGCTAATCAGCACACATGAGAGATGTGTAACACCATGTACACTATTTATATACTGTAGACATAGTAAATAGATTTTGTTCATATTAAACATCTGTTACAAAATACACGGTTGTATTTCTTCTATAAATCAAATCAAGCCATCCCCAAAACATGTACAAGCCTGTATCGTGGGTGATGTAATGCAGTAACACAGGTACAGTATGACAGGTGTACATTTACATTTACATTTAGGCATTTGGCAGACGCTTTTATCCAAAGCGACTTACATTGCATTATACTACACATTGATCACTATACATTGTTTCTGAGTATGTGCAATCCCTGGGATCGAACCCATGACCTTGGCGTTGTTAACGCCATGCTCTAACCACTGAGCTACAGGAAAGCTAAGGTGTGGTATGGCTTTGCCTTCTTTTTGCTGAGAGAGCAGCACAAAGGTAGAAGCAGCCATGTTGGACCAGCAGTTAGATCAGAAGAAGCCACACCTGAGATTCTGCCAACTGTATGAGCGTCCTCATCTATATTCTATCTTCATAGAGGAAGAAGCTGTGTGACAGAAGGGCAGAGGTGTGACATTGAGCAAGAAAGAGAGAGAAAGACCCATTAGCCTCGGAGAAACAGGTGGAATAAAAGAAGATAGCACAACACACAACACTGAAGCTCCTCAGCAGCTTGACCTCTTGACACTTGTCTTTTGATGTAAAGGTTACTCAAACACACAGTTCCAAAAACGGATGAACGGTGAATATCAGGGGGCGATGGTGGAACCTTTTAAGTGACCGACGCTGTTGGGCCAGTGGAGGCAATAAGTGAAGGTCTTAATATGGTGGTACATGAAGGTGAGTAATGAAAATCTGTTTACTGTACCTGATTTCCTCTTGTTTACTATAGGTGACCTTTCAAACATGGATGAATAATATATTAGTCAAGGTATTCAAACTCTAAACAGAGCACAAACCTGTCACAAACACACACTCTGTAGTGCATGAGTTAAAACCGCCTGGTTCTCATGATCATAAACCATCTGCCAGATAACAACACAGAGCTTCCTGCTTTTCCCAGTGCGGTATTACACAGACCAGATCATTCAAACACACACACAAATCTGAACTCTGTCAGCTTCAGGAGGTTGAGATGCAGGGCTCTGAACAAATTTCCTCCATTTCAAACTGGTCAAAGGAGCACAAACTAAACCACACAGTATACAAAGTTTAAAATCTCTAGTTAAACTAACTAGGCAGTTCCGGGCCAGACTGAGTAATGTGAACTAAACTTGACGCTGATGGTCAAAGGGCCTCCTACATGAGACTACAGTTA
>JAZGTJ010004055.1:12182-32448 GCA_036877575.1 Botia almorhae
ATGCATTATTAGTAATTTGTTGATCTCAGCACATCATGGTCAGTGTTTAACCTGTTTAATCTGTCTTGTTTTTCTCTAGTTTGAAGATGACATTTTGGACATCTGTCTGAAGCTCTTGGACTTGAACCCAAAGTGTCTGAAGAACCCACAGGAGGATTATTCGGCGCGCTGTAACCCAATTTACGTCAGTCGAGTGGTCAGCGCTATGGTAACATATATGCCTCATCATCTTTGTGAATCTCTTTCTCTCTCTCTCTCGTCACGTGTTTACTTGCATGTAGCTCCGGTAAAGTGTTAATTCACGACATGCTTCGTTTCATTCAGATATTAGCTGTATTTGTAGCACAGTACTCACATGTGACGCACAGTAAAATCAGCTGTGGCTCCCGCAGATAAACGCTGATGACGAGGATAAGGGGGTGTTAGTGGGCCAGTGGGACGGCACGTACGTCGGAGGCGTTGAGCCCTGTCAATGGACCAGCAGTGTGGACATCCTGAGGAAGTGGATGAAGTACGGCTGTCACCCTGTCAAATTCGGACAGTGTTGGGTGTTTGCAGCAGTGATGTGCACAGGTACACAAACACACATACACCCACTTATATACTGATGTGTGTGTATATACTGTCTGATGTGTGTGTGTGTGTGCATATACTGTCTGATTTGTGTGTATACTGTCTTTGTATACTGTCTGATATGTGTATATACCATCTGATGCGTGTATATACCGTCTGACATGTGTATATACCATCTGATGCGTGTATATACTGTCTGATGTGTGTATGTACCATCTGATGCGTGTATATACTGTCTGATATGTGTATATATACACTGTTTGCAGTGTTGAGATGTTTGGGGATTCCCTGCCGTGTGGTCACAAACTATCAGTCCGCTCACGATACGGAGGGAAACCTCATCATTGACGAATACTACGGTGATTACGGAGTGACCGCGAAACGAAGTCATGACACCGTTTGGTGAGTAAAACCAAATCTTACCGCTAACTGCTGATGTCACCACCGGCAGAATTTAGGATGGTATTGACACAGGCAATATGATTTTGTTTTGTAGGAACTATCACGTGTGGGTGGAGGGCTGGATGAGACGCCCTGACCTCACAGAAGATTCCTTCTATGATGGCTGGCAGGTTCTGGATCCAACACCCCAGGAAAAAAGTGCAGGTGCTCCGAATAAAACTGTGATAAATCAACGTTATATTCTCTGTTATGTAACAGTGCCAAAACATTACTGTACGTTTAATTTTAACTTCTTTCTGTTAAATGTCCGGCTGATAATACACAACACTTGCTTTGTTATGTTGTATGTAATGACATTCAGTGTGATTTTTAAGATATTAAGGCAGAAAAAGAGCTTCATGTCTCTGATCTTCGTGACCTCTCCAGGTATTTACTGCTGTGGTCCAGCTCCTGTGAAGGCCGTCCATGAAGGTCACACCGACGTCAAATATGACGTGCCGTTTGTGTTCGGGGAAGTGAATGCTGATAAAATCTCATGGCTGGTTATGGCCAACGGCTCCAAAAAGAGGATACAGTCTGACACAAAGACTGTAGGACAGTCTATCAGCACCAAAGCTTTAGGCTGTGACAAAAGACAAGATATCACAGAGAACTACAAGTATTTAGAGGGTCAGTCTGCACACACACACACACACTGCGTGTGTTCACAACTACAGTATATACTGAGAAAAACTGGTGTAAAATTTAGTTACAGTCCTCTCATTTAACAACAAAAAACATTTTTTACATTTTTGTTACTTAATGGAAGCGTTGGGGAAACGCTCTTACAATCTAAAATTGTTAGCTGGAATGTTCTCTGTGGAAAAGTTTGAGAAATCTCAGAACTTTTGAAGGTTAGTTTAGATTTGTTAGATGTTTGTTGGATTGGTTTTGCATGGAGAATATAAACAGCCCGAGTAGAACATGAGCGTTTCAATCTTAACTGTTCGTCATTGGTGTGTATTGTCAGGTTCTGTGAATGAGCGAACGGCGTATGACGAGGCCACGAAGAGAGTCAATGAAGTCAAAAAGGCAGAAACTCCTTTTCGTCCAAACATTGCGATGAAGATCAGTCTGGATGGCAAACCGTTGAACGGTGTAGACATTAAATTACAGGTCACACTAACCACTGACAGTCCTAAAGCACAGGATTTAACGCTCAAGATGAACGCTCAGGTCATGAGGTACACGGGCAGCCCTGCGGCTGGAGTCTGGAGTGACACCAAAGACATCCAGCTGCAAGCTAAGCAAGGTACCAGGACTCACCCTTGTGGAACACACACACACAATACTAGTTAAAGTTACTTTCGTGGAGCCAAAGCACAAAAACATGAACTCGTGTCAGGTGAGCTCATATTTAAACAGAAAACATAATGAAAATCAGCCAGAATAATCAGAATTACAAAACCACACAATATATATATCCAGTCATCAGTGTACGTATAAACTATTGACTAATGAAGTGTGATTTTGTTATTCAGAGCTTGTGATTCCCATCTTAATTCCATTTGACGCGTATGGACCCAAACTACAGGATAACAACAGCATCAAAGTGTCTGTGATGGCAACAGATAAAACAGATTCGTCCCTGACGTACCTGGCGGAGAAAGACGTCGTTCCACACAGCCCTTCTCTTCAGTTAAACGTGCGTCTCATCTCAACAGCGTCTGTCTTTAACTCAGTCGTGCTGTTGGTGTGTGACGCTGTGTGTGTGTGTGTGTGTTTCAGGTGAGTGGGACTCCTCTTCTGAACAGTGAGATGACAGCAGTGGTGGTGTTTGAAAACCCTCTTGATGTGCCACTGCGTAACTGCACCATCACACTGACCGGCAGCGGACTGCTCAAACAAACTGAAGAGACCAAGTGAGATGCTCGCTCTCCCTCTCTCTCACTCATACACACACACACACACACACACGTGTGCTAATAAAGCTAAGCTAAAGACATTAAAACTAAACAAACATCTAAACACACACACACACGTTAGGTTTCTATGTTTGTGGGGACTTTCTATAGACGTGTTGACTTTTATACTGTACAAACTGTATATTCTTCCCCCTAATTTTCAAATGAGCATCTTTTAGTATGTATAATACAAGTATTATAATGAATTAATCAATTTCCCTCATGGAGACAGTTGGCTGGGCCTCACAGTGACAAACAAGCACACACACACACACATTGGTTTTACTCTATTAATAAGCCAATTCCTTAGATTGGTTTTATATTAGGCCTATATCCCCACTTTACATTAGTGAGGACATTCAGCCCCTACAAATATAGCTAAATCACACACACACACTCTGACACACATCTGCTGTCTGTTCACTTCATCTCCGCAGGTTTGCTGAGCTCGGCCCGGGACAGAAGGCAACAATGAAGGTGATATTCAGCCCCAACAGAGCCGGACCAAAGAAACTGGTGGCCAGCTTTGACAGCTTAACCTTCAGAGACATTAAATGCAGCGTGGATGTGAACGTCAGAGTGTCCTCCTCACGCGTTGGATTTTCCACCTTCACCAAATAACAGGGTTGAAAAGAACTCATCAACAGTGTTGAACTGCCAATCACTGGCATAACCCGAGAAGGTATTTTTATTTCCATATAGCACACGTACGATGCAATATATTCTAATTTAATGTCTGTATATCAATTACAATTGTACATCAGTATCAGCTTGTAATGTCTTCATTTCAATTCCTCCAAATAAACATTGAAACAGAGTCCGTGTTTGTGCTGGTAAACTTGTTGTTCGTACACTGTGTTATATACACACTGTGTAATCTTACAGAACCAGCAGGTGTTAAAAGACATTTCAGCAAAACACTAAGCTTATATATATTATATAACATGAAAAACTTTTGATATATCCAAAATATTTATCACTGAATAGTTTTAAAGGGCAAACAAACGACGTGATGTGAACGTTGCCGATCATAAATCATAATATGAAGTAATTTATAAAAGAACGAGTCCACATTACACAATTTTTTTCCGTTTGGTAACATTTCTGGAAGATCATTTCAGAAGAAAGATCTTTATTAAACCAAACGTCCTTCCTCACGTCACGCACACCGTCGGTCTTCAGCGAGTCGCTGTTATGACTCATGCAGCAGTGATTTGACTTTCTCCAGGTTGTGATTGACAGCTCCATCCAGAAACTCCACCCAGGAAACATCTGCTTCCGCACAAACGTGACTCGTCCTGATTGGACGTCAGAGCAGAAGACACAAACAGTTCAACCGAGGAACAAACCAAAACAAGATTAAATTAATAGGAGACGCCATGGAGGGTGTGATGTCAGTGACACAGAACAGCGGAGATAAAACAGACTGTCACGTCCTGACACATAAAGCAATAACAACCCTCACAATAATAGTAATCAAATTCTAGGGTTGGGCCTAGAGTCTAGACTAAACCACCCCTAAACTGCTCTTACCCAATAATCTCTAGACTAAACCACCCTTAAACTGCTCTTACCCAATAATCTCTAGACTAAACCACCCTTAAACTGCTTTTACCTAGTGATCTCCAGACTAAACCACCCTTAAACTGCTCTTTCCTAGTGATCTCCAGACTAAACCACCCTTAAACTGCTCTTACCCAATAATCTCTAGACTAAACCACCCTTAAACTGCTCTTACCTAGTGATCTCCAGACTAAACCACCCTTAAACTGCTCTTACCCAATAATCTCCAGACTAAACCACCCTTAAACTGCTCTTACCCAATAATCTCTAGACTAAACCACCCTTAAACTGCTCTTACCTAGTGATCTCCAGACTAAACCACCCTTAAACTGCTCTTACCTAGTGATCTCCAGACTAAACCACCCTTAAACTGCTCTTACCCAATAATCTCTAGACTAAACCACCCTTAAACTGCTCTTACCTAGTGATCTCCAGCACCTTCTTCAGCACAACTGCCAGTTTACAAACCTTTAATGATGAAAGAGAAACACAACATGAAAAACTGTTTTGTTACAGAAAACATCTTAAAACTTACAGAGGTAAAAAACAAACATTATGCAACAAGGGTTAAAATTATGCCATTATAAATATAAATTATATATTATATATACAAATTACATATAAATAAATGTTAAATGTAAATAAACCACCTAAAACGAATAACACAGGGTCATTCTGGTACTGCGAGTCATTTTGACCTTAAAGTAATTTATTTATAAATTAAATTTAAATACGCTTGCTTAATAACATATAGATTATTACAAATTATTAAACCAAATTGCATGTCTTGTTTGGACGTTGTGTCTTACTGATAAGCTGATAGGAAACATTCTTCCTTGCAGAAGGTTTGTCTTTGTTACAAATCACCTAATAAAATATTTCAACTCAATATTTTGTTGATGTGGTAAGTAATCGTGTAATAAGCTCCACCTCACGTCTGGGTCCTGATTATTTGAAAACACTCCTCATAAAAACAGTAACAAACACACAAAAGTGTATAATGTGTGTATAAACCTGACCGATACTGCACATCAATCTCAACACTAAACTCTGAAAGATGCTGGGATTGTTCTGTGAAAAGGGATGTTCGGACACCTGGAGGATTATTACTCATTAAAACCTGACTGGCACACCTGAAACGACAAGCAAACGCAGAGCTATGATGTCAGAACGGACGTGACAGATGAAACACGGTGACTGTGAGGCATGACCGTGAGACACGGGCGAGAGAGCAGAGGGGTTCGTCTGAACACGCCTAGCGTACATCACGTGGAGCCGTGCGATTATGAAATGATTTGTAAGCACTTACATTCTGATCCACGGCACAGCGGTCCACAGGTGGGTAGAGGGAGAGAGTGAGGTCATCGATGCTAGAAGCACACACAAGACAAGGCATCATTATCTGAACCTGTGTTCCGTGAGGAGCCAGGCTGGGTGGGGTGTGTGTGTGTGCACCTTCCTAATTATCCGTTAGGGATTAATTTTCCCTCAGAAATGAGCAAACCATGACACATTTTCTCTTTGATATGTTCAATGGTAAAAACACTCTAGATAAAGTTAACTTTTTTAACATTTCTAATATAGTTCTCTGTTCATGATACACTAATCATGATATAATAAATGTATATATATAAAAATATAAATATATCTACTCATTTAAAGCTGCAATCTGTAACGTTTTGGGGTTAAATTAAGTACACGACAGATCAGTGTTCAAAACATCTCCTTGCCTTTCCCTGATTCACAGCAGTACATTTACTTTTAATGAATAATAATTAATTATAATTTGAGTTGTCAGTTACAATTTCCCAGGAAATGTCAGTTTGGCTTCATTTGACTTCAACATATAGAATGAGGAAATGTAAAGTAACTTGCGATTTTAATGGCGATAGAGAGCCGAAAGTTATGGACTGCAGCTTTAAACAGCTAAGTGTACATGTATAGAACTGAGAAGGACAATTGAGAGAGTTTTTGAGAGGTGTGAACGAACGTTCGTTTTGGAGTTTAGAGCGAGACATTATTGGTTACGGATTAATTTCCGTAAGTGTTTCAATCACATTTTTTAAACCCCTCTAATATTTCCAGGTTTCTGGTGACCGTGGAAACACAGCAAGAGTTTTCAGTCAATCCAACACATTACTGGTGAAATACAACACGCCGCAATTATAAACGCGCTCCTCAATCTGATAGCACGCAACACACTGAACAACAAAGAGTTATTTTGTGGCGGTGTTGTATGGGCAAAACAAAATGTTCTTTGGCACGGGACAACACCCTTTCATGCCAAAAAGCGCGCGCGCACACACACGCACGCACGCACACACACGCACGCACACACGCACAAAACACACTTTTAACAGCTGGAAGAATACGACGCACCCTGTCCCATCTGACTGGCTTAATACCCCATGAGTCTGTGTTTAGTTATGAACTTCATTTGTTAAATTCAGCTCCTGGAGGGTCAGTGTCCTGCAGAGTTTAGCTCCAACCAGCTCTAGCACACCTGCCTGAAGGTTATTAGTAACCCTGAAGACCTTGATTAGCTGACCTTGATTAGCTGGTTCAAGTGTGTTTAATTAAGGCTGGTCCAGGTGTGTTTAATAAAGGCTGAAGCTAAACTAAAGACACAAGGCCTCCAGGAACGGAGTATGACACCCCTGATTTAGTCACTCAACATCACTGGCAGTCTTTGGTTTGTAGTGACCAAAGATTCTTCTCACATTTGATTTGAAGGCAAAGCCACATATGACAACTGCTACAGTGATCTGTTGTTGACTGTGTAAGCAGCACGTTTTGTGAAAGAACTACACATCTTCCAGAAATTATTAACTGCAGAGGAGCTCAGAGAGACTTCATCATTACTGCACACTGATCTTCAACATGTTTTGTTGTTATCAGTATGTCTCATTGCACTGTGGTCGCACAAACCCACCCCGGACTGACTTCTTTAGCTACGTCTGCGAGGTCGTCCAGCTGTGCGATGTTCTCTTCGCTCTCAACTCTGCCGTTGTTTCTGACAGCGGAGGAGAGTTTGCGCAGACATGCCCCAGAGGCCTTCATGAGACCCTGACACTGACAGATGAGCTGACGGTCCGACTGCGACCAGTACGTGTCCTGGTTCCCCCGTGCGTTCATTTCATCATCGTCGTCGTCATCTAAGATGTCTCCAAACGGGTCCTGAGTCTCAGCCAGAGCCTTGAGAGAGAAAATAATGAGTCGTTCTTAAAACACGGTTTCATAATTAACAGACAAAATAAACACCGTTATTATCATATCTGCTCTCAGTGATGAAGATCAAGTACAATTATTATATTAAAAACTAAAATAATAAAGAGTGGTGAAGTTTTCGGACCTGCTCCATTTCCTCCAGCGCATCCTTCACCAAACCAACATGAGAATTCAGGACGGCCAACACAGCTGAGCGGTTTTCTGTGAAGATCACAACCAGATCACGTCAGTAAATCACATCTAATCACAACCTGATCTCTCAGCTACAGCTCACACTGAGCAACAACATGATTTGTTTTCTACTTGGAACTCGTAAGAACTTCACATAGTTTATGAGTGTTTCATCTCTCTGGACTGCTGATCTGCCGCGGTCCGTCATGTTCTAGCACACGACCGGATGTGTGGATCCACTCACACAGTTGACTTTATATGCAGCTAAAGGTATATAAGTTATATAAGTTAAAGTTACATTTTTAAGTTTAGGTAAAAAGTATGTCTGAGCAGACAACAATCTGGCAGTTTTAACAGCCTATGCTAGCCTATTTGTGCAGTATCAGACACTAAATATCACATTTTTGACTAAGTAAACTGGTTATGCCATATTGGGTAATACACCTCTAACCTTTTGGTAGCTGGTTAAACTGGTCACAGGCAGCCCACACACCTCCAGTAGAGGTCAGCTGCTCCTGCGATAAACTTTGGGTAGAAACAACAAAATGTAAATGTAAATACACACTCCACCTCACTCTTTATTGAACTCTTTACAGTACACATAACAAGGTACACAGACAATGTGATAACGTGACTACGAGTACCTTTGTAATGGAGTGGACAAAATAACCTCCAACAGCTGAACGAGTCCCTCCAAAACCTCGGCGGTCGCGTCTCGAACCGCCCTCCTCAGTGTCATGCCTGCAGAAAACAGCACACTGATTTCTCAATAGACAGCTTTCCCCCAGAGTTCAGACTGTGCACTGTAGGTTCACCAGACACATGACCAAACAGCAGAATTTAAAACAAGTGTTGGTGCAATACTGAAGTCAAGTGATGTTACAAAATAATGCAAGAATGGGCAACCCAGCACAATACAGTGAACTGTCACGCTGATAAAAGCAGAGCCATACACCCATCCTAAACATCCAAAATATCTGATAATAATAATAATATAATTAATAATATATCTGAAGATCATAAAGTCTAATGCAGGGTTACAGTATATTTTACTGTACCTTGGCTCTTTGGTAACCAGTAGTAAACTGTAGACAAGGCGAGCACACTCTTCTGAACAGAGTCCGCTAATTTCGCACATTCCTGGAACAAGAGGAAATTTCTGATAGCGTCAAATGTCAATCACATCTCGAGTTGGTTTAAACTCTGGTGAGGCAGATGCACCTGCTGTGAGGGAACTGGAGGTCTGGAAAAGATTAAACTCAGTTTCGTGGCTTCCTGAGATGTTGTTTTCACAGCCTGATCTGTGAAGCGAGAAGAAATGTACGATTCATTGGGTTTATTGTGAAGCTGAATGTTAAACACAATTAACACGATGTAAAAAAAACCACGAAACTCAGAGTCTCCCAGAAGTTACTCAAGCTGAATGTTCCACTGGATTCATTAGATTCTCCATCTGTAAACAACACGACATGAAAATACAGTGAATAACGAGCTAACAGGGGACGTTCTCAGAACGTTGGCTATCGTTCTCTAAAAGTTATCAAACGTTCAAACGTATTGCTACTAACGTAAGTAGAACGTTTTTTTAACGTTCTTTAAAAAGACGACATATCGTTTTTAACGTATATGTCAACACCATGATCCAACTATCCAGCTGTTTAACGGCTGTTAATATAAGGGTACATAGACTTAAACAGTGACTTTATTGTATTTATTATATTTACGTTTTAATTCGTCCCCTTGTTCCGTGTGTAAACATTTGAGGTTTATATTTTAATGTGAATGCGTATGTTGGTGTTTAGCCGTTAGCTGCCGACACAAGCACGCGTGTGCTGTAGTGAAATAAACACACAGCGGCTCTTCATTACCTCTCACACGATCTCTGATGCTCTTCACAGAGTTGCACAAGTTTTTTAAAGGAAGCAGCAGGTCTGGACTGCCGTGATCAGCGCTCATGACTCGGTTTCGTTGTGTAACATGGACCCTCGGAACGAACCTCCCGCGGAACTGAAGTCGTGAGAACGCCTCGACGGAATGAATTTCTGGTGACACCCTGAGCGTTTAACCCGTTTATGTATTAAATATATTTCAGTCGGTATATTATATATTTATAATTATAATATGTAATAATATAATGTCGAATAAAATATAGAAAATTTTAAACTATTACAATCAACGTAAATAATTCTTCAAATGTTATACTATGTAAATGTTTATGCCCTCCTGCGGTAATTGTTACATTCAATATTTAGTAAAATTGGGAACATTAATATGAAACGACATTCACAGTTTTAAATGATAAAATGCAGCGTTAATCCTTATATTATTAACACAGCAACAAATAAAGGCTGTCGCTCACAGAGTGGTTTGGACAGCAGATGGCGCTGTATATCCGTCCATCTATTCTCTGAGTCCGCTTGTCCTCTGCAGGTTCATTATCATTAATAAAGCTAATCAATACAGCCTGAAACCTCATTTTCCAGCCTGCAAACTATTGACGCTCGCAGAAGATTCTGCTGATTCAAAACACGGAATCTTTTCTACGAAGTATTTGTGTTTTTATATGTATCTGTAAGCGATATCACAGTTTAACAGCTGTAAACAAGATACACGGAAGAATTTGAGGTTGCAACGTGTATCTGAAGAATATCGGAATTCTTTTAACGTTATATATCATATATCAAAAACGTTTCTTAAGTTGTTAGTGGAACGTTTTAAAAACATTACAGAATTAAAAAATATTTGGATGACATCATAGCCAAGCAAGAAGTTAATATGTCTAAAAACTAAAAAAAATTACTAAAACGAACAATTCCTAGAACTTTTAAAATAACATTTTAAATCTTTTTGTTACCTATTAGAAGTGTTAGGAAAACAGTCTTACAACCTAAAATTGTTATCTGGGACAGTATTGCACTTATTCACTAAATTTCTACATAAATGACCCTTTAGACAAGGTCTTAAACAGGAGTTTATAGACCAGCCTAGCGAAGGTTATCTGCATAATGTCCAAAGCACCTGCCATTCATAACTGTTACAGTGGTTATCTTGTATTTCTGTGTATTGTCTTATCTTGTATTTTTCTTGTTAGTATCATCAATACAACATGTTCAATAAGAACTGACGATTCTCTGAATGCAACATGTTGCATCTCATTTGTGTGACACTTTCATTTGTTATTTCTTAATTTAACAGAATAAATAAATTATGAGGGACAGCAGAACTTCAGTCAAGTGCGGCTGGTGTCGTGGGGGTAACACAGCTTTCTATAAATACAGAAATCACACGAACAATTCCTGGCCATTTTATATTATATATTAATCCACATATTAATCCAGGCCATTTCACTCATACAAAAAAAACTAACTTTAACACTGATTTTCATGTACTGTATCTGATGAGAGGCTTATGATAAAGATTAGATTAGATTCAACTTTATTGTCCTTGTTCAGAGACCAGGTACAGAAGCTAATGAACTGCAGTTAGCATCTAAACAGAAGTGCAAATAACCACAATATATATATATATATATATATATATATATATATATAAATATATATGTGTGTGTGTGTGTGTGTGTAAACAATAAAGAGTTTATTTGGAGTTTATTTGTGCTTAACTGACAGCATGTTGTCCAGCAGCATCTGAGAAGGTTCAACACAACCTCTTATGTTCTTTAATGGAAGCAGGAACATCTGATTTATACAAAGCAGTTCAGATGTGCAATATCACACATTTACCTACATTTCATTAGTGACCAACAGAATCTTCGATATTTATTCTTTATTTTATGTCTTGTTTTAATCATTTTTTAATCATATTTTAGGCACAGAAATATGGAGGCGATCTTGACTGATGAGATGAGACTTGGAACAAGTAGTGACATACAAGTGTCTCACAAAGATGTTTTACAATAGACAGCTGTTCATTGACTTGATTTATCACAGCTTATCAAATGTTATTGAGAAAGGCAGCTGTTAAACTCATCCGGTTGTTATCTCTTCTGAGTTTTGTGGTCTTAAGCATGTACATTAAAGGGTCTTGTACCAAAACAAGCACAAGTCTCCAGATAACCGCATCACGTAGTCTTCATATGTTCTCAATGTTTTGCTTTGTTTGTTTTTGACATGAAGTATCGTGTCACACGAAGTCTCAGTTCTCAGTTCTGTCATGTTGTTTTATTTTTAATGGAAATTGTAAACTAAAGGTCAGTGAAATAGCAAGATGACAAGAAATTCCAGTTATGCATAACATGTTGTCAGTTTGAAAATCTGTTATGTAATCAAAGCTCATACTGTAATTATCTAGTACTGTAGAAGTTTTCTTGACATTTTAAACAAAGCTAGATATCACAAGGCTTGTGAGTTTTAATTGTTTTGTTGAAAAACAGACAGGCCTAGTTTTAATTAATGACACATAGATCAAATAAAACAATAAAATAACAATAAAACAACAATAATGACGCACCTACAACAACAGTTAATGTCTAAAAGAAATTGTAATAATGTTTAGTAAAACAGCTTAGATATCAGCTACCAATTTTAAGTTGTAAGAACGTTTCTCTAACGTTTCCATTAAGTAACAAAAACGTAAAAAATGCTATTTTGAAAGCGCTTTAAAAACGTTTCACTAAAAACTTTGACCTTTTCTGTTACTGCAGAATTTTAATAATAAACAATATAAATGTTTAAATAATAATACATTTTTATGATGAACGTTTTTAGGATGTTTTCTAACTTTAGATCTTCCACAGTAACTGCTGAGTAAGACTGAGGCGAGCCTCCAGCGAACCGACCAATCAGCGAGCGGAGTTCCAGCTGCTCGTGACGTCACCCGGTGATGCCGCATGTGCCTCTGCAGGTCAGAGGTCGGGTCGGGTCGGTTGAGTTCGGCTCGGGTTCGATCGCGTGCTTCCCAGACCGACAGTGAAACGATTCAATGATTAACAGAAGCTACTACGTCTTTTCGGCGGTTTAATGTTTGACGTTTGTCTCCTGGCGTGTTTTGATAGTTTGGCACGTATGAGTGTGAGTGAGTGTGTCTTTGTTACCCCTCCTCCAGAAGCCCGGGGTATTTATACGACCAACTGCCCCACACAAAGACCAGAACATTCACGAGACTCTTGATGAAGAACTGTTAAACCAGCTTCCTTCCAGAAGACAAAAGGTAAACTTTAATTATTCATTTATCACATATATTTGTGAAATAATGATGATACAGCAGGTACTCAGCACCAGGTCATGTTAATACACCGTGTTCAGTAACTTAATGAATGATAGATTTGTGTTTTATTGCATAATCAAGTAAGTTTGTAGAAAACCGTGTAGTCCTGTGGTGCCAGTTAAAAGTACGGTAATATTACTGTAGTTTTCTGTGGTACTTTGATAATACAGTGTTTTTGGACACGATATTCTTTGATGCACATCTGAGTACTAAGTACGTAGCATGCTGCATGAATATCGTAAGAAGTGCAGTCTATGAAGAAGAGAGAACCATAACAAACATGTTCCTACCTCTGTTTGTTTCTCCGTGTTGTTGCTATAGGATTCCCTCGAGAGCCCTTGATTTCTCCCTCTCTCTGCCGCATCAAACACATCATCTTCCCTCAGCATCATGCCTCCCCAGCTACAGTCCCAGAACCAGCCTGGAACTCGAGTGCTTCAGGGGGACCTGGCGTCTCTGAGCTCGGCCCTCAGGGAGTTTATAGAGAACAGCGTGAACCTGTGTCAGCCCGATGCTCTGCACATCTGTGACGGCTCTGATGAGGAGAACCGGGCCATTCTCACCCTCCTAGAGGAGCAGGGCATCATCAAAAAACTCCCCAAGTACAATAACTGGTATGGGACAGTTTGAACTGATTTATGAAAGAATGTTTCGGCTGGAAAAGTGTTTTTTTTTCTTGCAGTTATTGAGCAAGTACATAAACCGTCTCCTTACCGTATCCCAATTTACAATGGTTTATAATAAATGTTTTTAATAACGCAAATGTTTTTAACTATGATTTATAATTTGATCAGTCAGGTACAATTTCACAGGAAATGTCAGTTTGACTTCGACACACATAAAACATTACGTAACAACTTTATGGTTCGACAGTGAGGCATTAGTTATGGATTGTGTAGTTGCCGTCTATATATAAGATAAGTATAATGTTAAAGATCTGAATGTGAGACGCATGTAACGAGTTGTGTTTGAACACCTGCAGCTGGTTGGCCCGCACGGATCCGCGTGATGTGGCTCGTGTAGAGAGTAAGACAGTTATTGTGACCCGGGAGCAGAGAGACACAGTTCCTTCCCCTCGTGGTTCCGGCGTCAGTCAGCTCGGTCGCTGGATGTCTCCGGAGGAATTCGACAAAGCCATGAACCTCAGATTTCCCGGATGCATGAAGGGTAAACAGACATATCGATTCATATGAATTATGCACATATGATTCATTCTGAAAGGTAAACGGTTACATGTTGCCTGTGTGATATCACTGAACGGTTTTCATCAGGATTCACCTGCTAATGTGTTGTAGGTCGTATCATGTACGTGATTCCGTTCAGCATGGGTCCGGTCGGCTCTCCGCTCTCTAAGATCGGTGTGGAGCTGACGGACTCTCCGTATGTGGTGGCGAGCATGCGGGTCATGACCAGGATCGGTAAAGCCATGCTGAGCAGTCTGGGGAACGGAGAGTTCGTCAGCTGCCTGCATTCAGTCGGCTGTCCGCTGCCTCTCAAGAGTAAGTCAACAGTCTGACCTGCTGCAGTTACATGTAAAGCTGTGAGACATAATTAATGCTTATGAGGAAAGCAAGGGTTGCAATGCTGGGGAATTTTGGGATATTATGGGAATTCAAGGAAACGGATTTAAAATTTTGGGCAATTTTTACACAATGTGTACAAACACACTCGCTTTTTTGACGTAATTTCTCTTTATCTGTGTGTCGTAATTCCCATATATTCCTATAAATTCCCATTAAGTCTCAAAATTTTCCAAGATCTTACTTTCAGCATTCCCAAATGTTCCCTCACAGAGCCGCTGGTGAATAACTGGCCCTGTAACCCGGACCTGACCCTCATCGCTCACGTCCCGGATCAGAGGAAGATCGTGTCTTTTGGAAGTGGATATGGGGGAAACTCGCTGCTGGGAAAAAAGTGTTTCGCCCTTCGAATCGCTTCTCGCATCGCTAAAGAGGAGGGCTGGCTCGCCGAACACATGCTGGTGAGTGCATCTGACCTGCAGCCCAGTCTATTGCATTCGGACCAAATGCAATGATTGGACGAGCATTTAGGGGCCCCGTCCCTTCCACAGAAGATATATTTGTATGTTTATATATTTAGAGCACTTAGTAATTGCCATCAGGATGTGAAGAGACTGATACTGATACACAGCACTGATATATTGCTGATATATTGCTGATATATTGCTGATATATTGCTGATATATTGCTGATATATTGACGTGTTTCGTGCAGATTCTTGGCATCACTAACCCTGCGGGACAGAAGAAGTACTTTGCAGCTGCGTTCCCGAGCGCCTGTGGGAAGACCAACCTCGCCATGATGAATCCCTCATTACCAGGATGGAAGGTGGAGTGTGTTGGAGATGATATTGCCTGGATGAAGTTTGACAAAGAAGGTACGAAATGATCTTTTACTTTCACATAAACGGCTGATAATAATTGTTAAGTGGAAATGATTAAGTGTGTTATATAATGATCTAGTCATGCCTAAATCAGTAAGTGAATTGTTTACTGTTTAAAGTACAAAGGCAACAGTGTAGCGGGAGTGTTGAAGCTCTCCATTTGTGTTTTGAAGGAAATCTCAGAGCCATCAATCCAGAGAACGGGTTTTTCGGCGTGGCACCAGGAACCTCCACCAAAACCAATCCCAACGCCATGGCAACCATCTGCCAAAACACCATCTTCACCAACGTGGCAGAGACCAGTGATGGTGGGGTTTACTGGGAGGGGATGGACGAGGAGCTTCCAAAGGGTGTGACACTAAAATCATGGAAGAACAAACCTTGGACAACTCAAGATGGTTGGTATTATCACTCAGTCCCTCATCACTCAGTGCAACTCCTCAGATCTTTAGATCTTCTGCTCATGATGTCTCCTGTCTGTTCCAGGTGAACCATCTGCTCATCCCAACTCTCGCTTCTGCACCCCTGCTCGTCAGTGTCCCATCATCGACCCGCAGTGGGAGTCGCCCACAGGGGTTCCCATAGAGGCTATTATTTTTGGGGGCCGGAGACCGCAGGGAGTTCCTCTGGTGTATGAGGCCTTCAGCTGGTCACATGGAGTGTTTGTAGGTGCTGCTATGAGATCTGAAGCTACAGCTGCAGCTGAGCACAAAGGTGAAATAATCACTTTTATCTGTTGAACAATCACATACAGAGTCACGCACGTTTTGTTATATTGAGGCATAAAAATATAAAAATTCATACGTCGTCTTTGTGTTCATTTGGAAAACTGTGATAAATAGCTTTCACTTTAAACTGTTTGCTTCATGTTAAATTTGGTTTGGTTTGCTTGCGTACAGGCAAGGTGATCATGCACGACCCCTTTGCCATGCGCCCGTTCTTCGGCTATAACTTTGGTCAGTATCTCTCTCACTGGTTGAGTATGGAGCAACATCCCAAAGCCAAACTGCCCAAGATCTTCCACGTGAACTGGTTCCGGAAGACCTCGTCTGGACAGTTCCTCTGGCCCGGATACGGGGAGAACGTTCGAGTGCTGGATTGGATGTTCCGGAGGATAAACGGAGAGGCCGGAGCGATGCCGTCTGCGATCGGATACGTGCCCGTCTGCGATTCTCTGAACCTCAGCGGACTGACGGAGGATGTGGATCTTCATGAGCTCTTCAACCTTGCACCAGAGTTCTGGACTCAAGAGGTTCATGATATCAAAGCATACTTTGACCGTGAGGTGAATGATGACCTGCCTGAAGAGATGGAGAGACAGCTGGAGCTGCTGGCTCAGAGAGTGAGACAGCTGTGAGACATGAATGAGAATGAATTATTTTAATTATTTTTTAGTAATTAGTTAGATGGGACAGTGTTACCTCATAAGTTTAGACAGTTTTCAGCGTTTAAAAGTGACATTTTAGAAATGTATTTTCTTCAAACGTAAGGTTTTATTGTGTTACCTGAAATTAGCAGATGTGTGTAAGATCATGAAGTTCTGAAGGGAACCTGAAGATTAAATGTTTGTTATTTAACATGATAAATTATTGAGGCATAATGTCCAACTCCATGTTCACATTTATTTTCTAGTGAACTCTCTAGTGAACACTCTAGTGGACACTTCCTGTTAAGGGCTTTTAAAATTTTTAAGGTTTTTGTTTTACTCACTAATGTATGAATAAGGCTTGAAACCGTTTAGTGAACATTTATTGAAATGTTTAATTTATTTTTCTATGACGTGTATGATGTCACTCTGCAGAGATATTAATAAAAGCTGTATTAGTAAATGTATGCCATGAGTCTTTCAATATCTTTTGACAGAATACAAATAATCTCAAAATAATCTGAATGATTTTATGATGTGAATGTAAATAATATGAATCGTGTGTGTTGGGGGAGGGGGGGGTGAATGGTACTCCATTTATGAACTTGTGATAAATGAAACTCTAATGTTCTTGAATTTGAAATTAAAAACTATAAAGAATTTCTTGATGAATCCAAAATTAACAGCAGCATTAAATATTACTGCAGTTTTGTCTGATTCAACAGTTAAACATTAAACAGTTTCATTACTAATAAAATTAATATATTTATTATCTAATATATAAATTGTTGTTAAATACAAATCAGAGAACGTTCCCTGTTAGCTGGGTATTGATGTAGAAGGGTTAGGCCACCTCAGCAGTTAACCAATCAGAGTGATCAAACACACATTTGAACTGTTTCATTATATGCACTTATAAATCTCATTACAATGGGGACATAAAGAGTGAAGCACATTTGATACAGTAAAGCTGCAGCTTACAAAGGCAACAGTCATTGATAAATTATACAGTTAAGAGTTTCATGCAAACATTACTGCAATGAACTGATGCAGCTTCTGTTGCATTTAAATCACCATCATCACATCTGTTTATTGTAATATTCGGAAAACATTTACATTTATTCATTCAATCCCTGGGATCGAACCCATGACCTTGGCGTTGTTAACGCCATGCTCTAACCACTGAGCATCACATCACAATGGTCAAATCTCAGACTCACCTCACACAAACACACAAAGACAATCACACACACACAGACACACACACATTTACTTAATTTAAATGGGGATATTCCATAGACTTCTGTTGTTTTTATACACAGCTAGTTATAAACACTATAACCTAACAACCTAACCAACTCTCTAACGCTAACAACAAAATGTTCTGCAGTTTTACAATAAAAAACAAATTGTTAACAATATTTTTTAGCACTTTTACAAACGAGGATGTCCCCAAAAGGAGGTTTTGCTGACTCTTGGGTACAAATGTGTTCCCAATATACAGTTAGGAACACACACACACAGCCAGAGCAGTATGTGTTTGTGTATGAAGGTTTCTAAAAACAAAAATGTCCTCACAAATATAACAAAACATCCCAAAAACAGCTTGTGACATTTCGAGGACGTTTTGTTTGTGTGTGGTTGAATCACTTTTTGCTTGCGTTCTCATCTTACTGCTGTGTGCTACTCTGGTCTGATCCGGCGCAGAGCTGCTGGCTGAACTCTCCAGGAACAGAAGTGGACACAGGATGTTACATCACGCCTCACTCCACAGACAGTGTTGAAGTTCATTCCTGTCAGGTCGTAGTGACGCTCGTCAGACTTACGTAAACGTTGATTCTAAAGAAATACTTGTTTGTGAGGGTGATAAAGCTGCAGGTGACGATCTCTGGCAGGACCGTTTCCCAACAGTAGCAACATGGACTTCAAAGGTGAGCGTTTATCAGTGCTGAGCAGAGCATTATGGGTAAATAGGGCAGATTCTCAGGCTTGTTGGCCACTAACCCTTACATAACGTCAGTGCCACTGATCTCACACTGCAGTGACGGTGAAGTTGTTCTGCTGCCAACCAGAGGGGCCAAAGAATTTTGGACTATGTCCACAATGGAGAAATAAAGCAGATACGCATTGTCGATAAGCAGATTGTGAGATTTGCTTTAAGGCTGTTCTCGTGCAATACAAAAATAATATTTATGAATATTTTACTTAATTTTCCCAGCTGCACTATCAGTGAATACAAATGTAAAGCTGCAATTGGCAACTTTGGTTAAAAATGAACATAAATCAGTTATTGAGCAACAGATCAGTGTTCAGCACAGTCTCCTCACCCAGATTCACAACAGTAAGTTTAGAATAATGATTTATAATTTGCGCTGTCGGTCTGATTTCCTTAGAAATGTCAGTATGACTTCAATATATGTAAAGAATAAAGTAACCTGCAATTTTTTGTTTCAAACAGAGAGATGGCGACAGAGGCAAAAGTTACAGATTGCAGCTCTAACAAAACTACTCTACTAACCATTATTAAATATTTTTAAAAATGAAATATAATTAAGTCTTTTAAAAAAACATCTGTGATTTTTTGATGTCTGTTGTGGTTTTAAAACTACAAGGTACATGTTTACTGCAACAGTCTCTCAGAAAAACATCAACAACACACAAGGCGTCTGAAGTCACGTCCAGTCTCTGCTGCTGGAGATTCAGACAGAACTGTTGGTACAACAACATGTTTTTCTGTCTCTTATCTGTGGGTGAGTTATGCAGTTAACAGCTGTTTAGACATTAACTCACCTGTGTGGCCAATACTGGAGGAATAGATATCACATCACACACGAGCTCCTGAGTTCCTCCTGTTCTCTTATGATACATCAGCACTTGTCTGTTGAACACGCTGTTCTTCTTGTATTACAGAAGTTTCCATCATTCACAGAACATTTCTCTTATCAAACTGCTAACTGTTGATTTATGAGTCCAGGTGAATCTCTGCTGTTTTAATCTGAGTGACTTGATCTCATTTCAATTATTACTATAGGAATTGCATTAAATTTGTCTATTAATTTTGCAGTCTACAGTTCTAAAATTGTATTGAAGTACAGTGCAATGCAAATTGATATTTATATTTTATACAGTACACTATTCTATCTGTATTACTGCAGTGTACTATTCTATCTGTATTACTACAGTACACTATTCTATCTGTATTACTACAGTGTACTATTCTATCTGTATTACTGCAGTGTACTATTCTATCTGTATTACTACAGTACACTATTCTATCTGTATTACTGCAGTGTACTATTCTATCTGTATTACTACAGTACACTATTCTATCTGTATTACTGCAGTGCACTATTCTATCTGTATTACTGCAGTGTACTATTCTATCTGTATTACT